>NBIV01000086.1:0-272623 GCA_003194525.1 Gracilariopsis chorda
TGTAAACCAACAAAATTGCACTATACTAAAAGGTTCAATGTCATTCGGGCGTAAAGCGCTTCTCTTTCCTTTCCTTTACTTACCCTTCAAATATGAAATTTGCTCGACATAAGTATAAACGCATTTTCTTGCCGGCATGACTATACTCCTCTACACACCATAGAGCAGTACGCAGTGATCTCCTAACGAAACTCCGCATAAACATCCTCTATACGACGATGCTAGGCGCGATAATGGTAAAAGAGACAAGGCTAGGTGCGATGATTCGAGGAGCGAGGATGCTAAGCACGACGATGCTCTAAACTGCAGCAGTATACGCGAAGGTTTTAGTTTCGCACGGTAGCATACTTTACTGCATAATTGCCACACGCAGTGCTGCCTTCTACGATGATCCGCGCAACAAAGCTATGCTTGACCATGTTCTACATGAAGACTTTATGCACCATAGTAGAATGCGCGACGATTCTACTTCCGTTTACCAAGCAATGCTCTACAGCGTCATCCTCAAAGCTTGATGCCATAGAAGCCACAATACCTCAGCAGCCCGCCATGTTACCCTAAATGAGGTTCTGCACAAGAATGTTCGACGATGCTACACGCCAAGATGCTGGGCGGTACGATCCTAATCGCGACAATGCTAGGCGCGACGATGCTAGGCGCCATGATACGAGGCACGATGATTCGAGGAGCGACGATCCTAGGTATCACTCTACAGATTTATGCTCAAATTTCGATGCAATAGAAGCCACCATACCGTCTCACACGCACTTGCGGAGGCTATCTGATGCTCTGATGGCATTAAAAGGTATATTACAGGCGGCACTGCCAATCTGTTCAATAATGCTAGGTACGAAATGGCTACCAATGACTATGCTTTCCAAGATGGTGGCACTTTCCTTCCAAATGTTAAGATATACAGATCTCATCTACACGACCGAAGTGTATCGTGACATAGCAACCTCGGCAGACTGCGTTCCGAGTGGGTGGGGCAGTCTGCACGTGGGTCGTGAAACGCCAGCGTGCAAGCACGCCATTGCCAAATCAGCATCTAAGAATTGCATGCAGCGGCGGTAGGGTGCTCTGCACGCGGGCGTGAAACGCCTGCGTGCAGAGCAGCACCTATTGCCATTGCCTTCGATCATGAGTTGTATGACGGAGCTGAAAGCGCACATTCTATGCACACCATTTTCACTTCTACATATTACGTGACTCAAACCATCTATGATGCTTTTCTCCACCACTGAAGCGACGGTAACCTGAGCAATTCTAACGCCTGCGTGCAAAGTATGCACAGGAGCCAAACACGCTACCCAAATACTCCTTTCACTATAATGCTTCTTTTACTCTTTAACGCGTGCGAAGCACGCAATGGAGCCACTTGTCCCCCCTTACTAAAGCGGAAGTTTGTCTGTCTGTGTGTCTGTCTGTCAGCTAACGCTCATTCATTGGCTGCAAAATCGGCAAGGAGGCTGCCAAGTGGAAACGTGGCATTTTATGCGCTCCAAGAGGCATCTTGCACCGCATAATGCGACACGTTTCCACCTGGCGCCTTTTTGCACGCCACAGTAGCCTAGCCGTTTGACCAAAGTAGCTCACCGGTTACACTACAGTAACCGAGCCGTTGCAGTGCAGTGCACATGACCGTTTTAACTACTATTTTTCAACGGTCATGTGCACCAATGGCATTGCACGCTACACTACATGGTTAGGCACACCAATAAAATGGCACTACACTAAAGCGTGCCATGTCATTCACCATGGTTATGCACATCAATGAAATGGCACTACACTAAAGCGTGCCATGTCATTCACCATGGTTATGCACACCAATGAAATGGCACTACACTAAAGCGTGCCATGTCATTCACCATGGTTATGAACACCAATGTAATGGCACTACAATAAAGCGTGCCATGTCATTCACCATGATTAAATGGCATTACAACAAAGCGTGCCACTTAAATTACCGTTGTTATGCACACCAATAAAATGGCACTACACTAAAGCGAGCCATGTCATTCACCATGTTTATGCACACCAGTGTAATGGCACTACAATAAAGAGTGTCATGTCATTCACCATGATTAAATGGCACTACAATAAAGCGTGCCATTTAAATTACCGTTGTTATGCACACCAAAAAAGTGGCACTACACTAAAGCGTGCCATGTCATTCCCCATGGTTATGCACACCAATAAAATAACACTACACTAAAGCGTGCCATGTCATACAACATGTTTATGTAAACCAACAAAATTGCACTATACTAAAAGGTTCAATGTCATTCGGGCGTAAAGCGCTTCTCTTTCCTTTCCTTTACTTACCCTTCAAATATGAAATTTGCTCGACATAAGTATAAACGCATTTTCTTGCCGGCATGACTATACTCCTCTACACCATAGAGCAGTACGCAGTGATCTCCTAAACGAAACTCCGCATAAACATCCTCTATACGACGATGCTAGGCGCGATAATGGTAAAAGAGACAAGGCTAGGTGCGATGATTCGAGGAGCGAGGATGCTAAGCACGACGATGCTCTAAACTGCAGCAGTATACGCGAAGGTTTTAGTTTCGCACGGTAGCATACTTTATTGCATAATTGCCACACGCAGTGCTGCCTTCTACGATGATCCGCGCAACAAAGCTATGCTTGACCATGTTCTACATGAAGACTTTATGCACCATAGTAGAATGCGCGACGATTCTACTTCCGTTTACCAAGCAATGCTCTACAGCGTCATCCTCAAAGCTTGATGCCATAGAAGCCACAATACCTCAGCAGCCCGCCATGTTACCCTAAATGAGGTTCTGCACAAGAATGTTCGACGATGCTACACGCCAAGATGCTGGGCGGTACGATCCTAATCGCGACAATGCTAGGCGCGACGATGCTAGGCGCCATGATACGAGGCACGATGATTCGAGGAGCGACGATCCTAGGTATCACTCTACAGATTTATGCTCAAATTTCGATGCAATAGAAGCCACCATACCGTCTCACACGCACTTGCGGAGGCTATCTGATGCTCTGATGGCATTAAAAGGTATATTACAGGCGGCACTGCCAATCTGTTCAATAATGCTAGGTACGAAATGGCTACCAATGACTATGCTTTCCAAGATGGTGGCACTTTCCTTCCAAATGTTAAGATATACAGATCTCATCTACACGACCGAAGTGTATCGTGACATAGCAACCTCGGCAGACTGCGTTCCGAGTGGGTGGGGCAGTCTGCACGTGGGTCGTGAAACGCCAGCGTGCAAAGCACGCCATTGCCAAATCAGCATCTAAGAATTGCATGCAGCGGCGGTAGGGTGCTCTGCACGCGGGCGTGAAACGCCTGCGTGCAGAGCAGCACGCTATTGCCATTGCCTTCGATCATGAGTTGTATGACGGAGCTGAAAGCGCACATTCTATGCACACCATTTTCACTTCTACATATTACGTGACTCAAACCATCTATGATGCTTTTCTCCACCACTGAAGCGACGGTAACCTGAGCAATTCTAACGCCTGCGTGCAAAGTATGCACAGGAGCCAAACACGCTACCCAAATACTCCTTTCACTATAATGCTTCTTTTACTCTTTAACGCGTGCGAAGCACGCAATGGAGCCACTTGTCCCCCTTACTAAAGCGGAAGTTTGTCTGTCTGTGTGTCTGTCTGTCAGCTAACGCTCATTCATTGGCTGCAAAATCGGCAAGGAGGCTGCCAAGTGGAAACGTGGCATTTTATGCGCTCCAAGAGGCATCTTGCACCGCATAATGCGACACGTTTCCACCTGGCGCCTTTTTGCACGCCACAGTAGCCTAGCCGTTTGACCAAAGTAGCTCACCGGTTACACCACAGTAACCGAGCCGTTGCAGTGCAGTGCACATGACCGTTTTAACTACTATTTTTCAACGGTCATGTGCACCAATGGCATTGCACGCTACACTACATGGTTAGGCACACCAATAAAATGGCACTACACTAAAGCGTGCCATGTCATTCACCATGGTTATGCAAATCAATGAAATGGCAGTACACTAAAGCGTGCCATGTCATTCACCATGGTTATGCACACCAATGAAATGGCACTACACTAAAGCGTGCCATGTCATTCACCATGGTTATGAACACCAATGTAATGGCACTACAATAAAGCGTGCCATGTCATTCACCATGATTAAATGGCATTACAACAAAGCGTGCCACTTAAATTACCGTTGTTATGCACACCAATAAAATGGCACTACACTAAAGCGTGCCATGTCATTTACCATGGTTATGCACACCAGTGTAATGGCACTACAATAAAGAGTGCCATGTCATTCACCATGATTAAATGGCACTACAATAAAGCGTGCCATTTAAATTACCGTTGTTATGCACACCAAAAAAGTGGCACTACACTAGAGCGTGCCATGGCATTCCCCATGGTTATGCACACCAATAAAATAACACTACACTAAAGCGTGCCATTTCATACAACATGGTTATGTAAACCAAAAAAATTGCACTATACTAAAAGGTTCAATGTCATTCGGGCGTAAAGCGCTTCCCTTTTCTTTCCTTTACTTACCCTTCAAATATGAAACTTGCTCGACATAAGTATAAACGCATTTTCTTGCCGGCATGACTATACTCCTCTACACCATAGAGCAGTACGCAGTGATCTCCTAAACGACACTCCGCATAAACATCCCCTATACGACGATGCTAGGCGCGATAATGGTAAAAGAGACAAGGCTAGGTGCGATGATTCGAGGAGCGAGGATGCTAAGCACGACGATGCTTTAAACTGCTGCAGTATACGCGAAGGTTTTAGTTTCGCACGGTAGCATACTTTACTGCATAATTGCCACACGCAGTGCTGCCTTCTACGATGATCCGCGCAACAAAGCTATGCTTGACCATGTTCTACATGAAGACTTTATGCACCATAGTAGAATGCGCGACGATTCTACTTCCGTTTACCAAGCAATGCTCTACAGCTTCATCCTCAAAGCTTGATGCCATAGAAGCCACAATACCTGAGCAGCCCGCCATGTTACCATAAATGAGGTTCTGCACAAGAATGTTCGACGATGCTACACGCCAAGATGCTGGGCGGTACGATCCTAATCGCGACAATGCTAGGCGCGACGATGCTAGGCGCCATGATACGAGGCACGATGATTCGAGGAGCGACGATCCTAGGTATTACTCTACAGATTTATGCTCAAATTTCGATGCAATAGAAGCCACAATACCGTCTCACACGCACTTGCGGAGGCTATCTGATGCTCTGATGGCAATACAAGGTATATTAAAGGCGGCACTGCCAATCTGTTCAATAATGATATGTACGAAAGCGCTACAAATGACTATGCTTTCCAAGATGGTGGCACTTTCCTTCCAAATGTTAAGATATACAGATCTCATCTACACGACCGAAGTGTATCGTGACATAGCAACCTCTGCAGACTGCGTGCCGAGTGGGTGGGGCAGTCTGCACGTGGGTCGTGAAACGCCAGCGTGCAAAGCACGCCATTGCCATATCAGCATCTAAGAATTGCATGCAGCGGCGGTAGGGTGCTCTGCACGCGGGCGTGAAACGCCTGCGTGGAGAGCAGCACGCTATTGCCATTGCCTTCGACCATGAGTTGTATGACGGAGCTGAAAGCGCAATTTCTATGCACACAATTTCCATTTCTACATATTACGTAAATCAAACCATATATGAAGCTTTTCTCCACCACTGAAGCGACGGTAACCTGAGCAATTCTAAAACCTGTGTGCAAAGCATACACAGGAGCCAAACACGCTACCCAAAAAGTTCTTTCGTTGACGAACTTGATAGCTTGAAGTTAACCTCTTCTTTCTTTCATTTTTCTTTCTTCTCCCTTCTTACTCCCCAAAAATACTTGCATTCTACAAACAAACTACCCAAAACACGCTACCCGAATACTCTTTTCACTCTAATGCTTCTTTCACTCCTTAACGCGTGCGAAGCACGCAATGGAACCACTTGTCCCCCCTTACTAAAGCGGAAGTTTGTCTGTCTGTCTGTCTGTCAGGCAGCTAACGCTCACTCATTGGCCGCACAATCGGCAAGGAGGCTGCCAAGTGGAAACGTGGCATTTTATGCGCTCCAAGAGGCATATTGCACCGCATAATGAGACACGTTTCCACTTGACGCCTTTTGCACACCACAGTAGCCTAGCCGTTTGACCAAAGTAGCCCACCCGTTACAGTACAGTACACGAGGCGTTGCAGTGCGGTGCACATGACCGTTTTAATTACTATTTTTCAACGGTCATGTGGACCAATGGCATTGCACGCTATACTACACCATGGTTATGCACACAAATGAAATGGCACTACACTAAAGCGTGCCATGTCATTCGGGCACTGAGCGCTCCCCTTTTCTTTGGTTTAGTTACCCTACAAGTATGTCATTGCTCGACATAACTATACACGCATTTACTTGCCGGCACTTCTATTCTACTCTACACCATGAAGCAGTACGCAGTGATCCCTTAACCAACGCTACACATAACCATGGTCTACACGATGATGCTATGCGCGAGAAAGGTAAAAGTGACAAGGCTATGCGTAATAATTTGATGCACGACGATGCTAGGCACGACGATGCTCTACGCTGCTGCGGTATACGCGGAGGTTTTGCTTCCGCACGGTAGCATGGTTTACTGCATAATTGCCACATGCATTGCTGCCTTCTACGATGCTCTGCACAACAAAGCTATGCTTGACCATTTTCTACATGAATACTTATGCGCCAGAGTGGAATGCGCGACGAATCTACTTCCGTTTACCAAGCAATGCTCTACAGCTTCATCCTCAAATCTCGATGCCACAGAAGCCACACTACCTAAGCAGCCCGCCATGTCACTCTAAATGAGGTTCTGCACGAGAATTCCTGACGATGCTAGACGCCACAATTTTGGACGCAACGATCCTAAGCGCTACAATGCTAGGCGTTACGATGCTAGGCGCGACAATGCTAGGCGCCATGGTACCAGGCGCGATTATTCGAGAAGCAACGATACTACGTGTCACTACACAGATTTATGCTCAATTTTCGATGCCATAAAAGCCAAAATACCTTCTTAAATGCGCCTGCAGAGGTTTTCTGATGCTTTAATGGCATGCAAGGTATACTACAGGCGTCAATGCAACTCTGTTCAATAATGTTATGTACGAAAACGCTACGAACGACTATGCTTTGCATGATGGTAGCACTTTTCTTCCAAATGTTAAGACATACATATCTCATCTACACGCCCCAAGCGTAGCGTGACATAGCAGCTTCTGCAAACTACGTGCAGAGGCGGTGGGGCAGTATGCACGCAGGGCGTGAAACGCCTGGCTGCAAAACATGCCATTTCTATACCAGCATCTACGAACTGCATGTGGCGGCGGTGGGGTGCTCTGCACGCGGGCTTGAATCGCCGGCGTGCAGAGCACGCTATTACTATTGCCGTCGATCATGCGTGGCATGACGAAGCTGAAAGCACACTTTCTATTCACACAACCATTTTTACTTATTTATTAAATCAGAACATCTATGAAGCCTTTCTCTACCACTAAAGCGAAGGTCACGTGAGCACTCCTAACGCCTGCGTGCGAAACACGCACCGGAGCCACTAGTGTGCTACTAAATTGTATCGATCTCAGAAAACATATGTACGAAAGATGTATATTCCAATGCCGATATAGTAATGTTGAGCATTACTTAAGTTCCATGCATCTCTTTGTATACCCTTTTTCGTACTCCAATCTCATCTACCTCCCCAACTTCTTTGTTTGTCATAGGATATCTCGGAACAGTTGGGACACTTCACCACACATAGTGTTAGGTGAAATAGGCTGGTATTAGTGTTCACTGTTACTTTCTATGGTGCAACGTACTGTTCATACGCAATTATTCACTTCCACAGGGTCCCCAATGGGTTCACAAGGTGGCGGCATTATCCTCGTTATCACGTTTTACAGTTTCTGTATTTTGTTTTTTTTGCATGGGTTTTGCGATGCTAACGAGGGGACCATCAAAATGGGAAGCCAAGCGAGGACCAGTACCCCTGGTAATTGTCATCCTGGACCACTACCACCTCATTCTGCTTGGTGCTACATAGGTGTCATCTACATCAAGACTACAAGAAACAGCTTTTTGGAGAGATGAGTAACGCGTCGCAGTGGGGAAGAGGATGAACCATTTGCATATAAGAAGCAAATGCACCTCTCTCGTTCGACGGCTTCGGTACCAACCTAACCTCAGTACAACAGTATGGACCTAAGAAACTTCCAAATGTCTGGCAGATTTACTATGTCTGCAGCTATCAAGTGGTTCGTTCCTAATTATTGTCGTGATGCACTCTATGGTCCAGTGCGACGCAACGCCTGGACTGAATTCAAACGGATTCAAAGTGTATTCTCCTCTCGAGATAACAACGTTAGCATAGTCTATATTGGCATGATGCGCGCCTACGCACGCCTGTGCACGCACACGCAAGCTGACGCACACCTACGCAATTGGGTGTGCGTGCTGATGAGTCTTTAGGTAGCAGTATCAACCCAGGAGCCCTGTAAGAGGGCTCGCAGAGGCGCCGTAAAGTTATACAGACCGGCAGGTGTCTGATTGAACTCGTGCGCCTCCTCCGCTTCCAGTCCACAATTACCAATGTGGCTGTTCTGATCACCACCTGGTTGTGAACCAAGCCAGGCGAAGTCGAGTTCATAGAGTTTCTAACAGATGTCAACTAACTATTGATCTAATAAACTAGTACCGTTGGTTCCGGCCTTCTACATGTTCATGTTCCCCACAATAAAGGCAGGACCTAACAAAAAGAAGAAGCAGAGTTATGGTGCCTATTTATTTGTTACCGTCATGGCTGTAGCATGAGTGGATGAAGGAAGCACTAGGCTTCTGAGAGGTTCGATACTGCTATATTTACTGGAGACATGGCATGCTTATTTGCTCAAGTACTTTCGAGGATAGCATACCTTGGTTCTAACTTGGGTATCATTTAGAACGGGTAGCTAATCGGAGTGCTTGAAGTGTACCAAACTAAGTTGGCTTAGTCATATGAGTGCTAATAAAAGTGAAAAGAAGCTGCTTGTTGAAGAACTGCAGCTTGTGCTGCAGCCGGTGCAGACTGGTCAGGATGTTTGGGACGGCATTGAGCATAGAACTGTGCTGAACTTAACTTCGTCACCTGTACGGACAGAACCACTCTTTTCAGAAATGTATAAGATAGAGTAGACCGCATGCCCTTTTTAGGAGGGAGAGGAAAAGGAAAGAACGACGACTACGAATAAACAACGGAATACTACCGCGATTCATTCGGCTGCCTTGGCGAGTACCGTGGGCTCCACGAACCTATGTGGCTTGAGGCGGACTTGTCGAATAATCCGGTGCTAAGTCACTCTGAATCAAAGGAGGAAGGTAGCTGCTACGTTGATGATTACTCTGAGCGATGCAATAGGCGCCTTGAAAGAACATGGTGTGGGAACAAGTCATATGCCGAGTACTCCGGATCCGCACTAAAGGATCCTGAACGAACGAATGTGATGTACATGTCAGCATGCCGAAGTGGGGTTCCTCGACACATACGGCGAAGCATGCAGATGTAACATAAATACATCAAGAACGGACGCTATGTGATTACGGACGTAACGGTTTGAGTAACAATTATAAACTGCAACCGTAGAATGTCTATACAAGAACCTCTCCACTTGTCTCATTGTAGAAGGGGACCTGGCAGTCTCCTTAAATGTTTTGTTGCGGCCCAAAGCCTTACGCAATCAGGATTTAGGTCTTATGATCGAAGCGTAGTGCTGGGCACAGGTGACAAGGAAGTATGATAGTTGAAGAGGGTGTAGAGTCTTATCCTCATTGTTTGCTTGTCGATTCCTTTTCTACAGCTTTTATAGTGAGGAATCACTCCCTCTAGCAAGTATCCATCGTACCAATCTCTACCTTCGTGATAGAACCGTCCGATATGTTCTTGGTCTCTAGTGACAATCACCTCCCATTAAGACCCATGGTTCTGATCCAACTAGGATTAAAGCCGTCGTGATCTAGAACTATATATTGTTTCTCAAGCCCCGGTTGTTCAACGTTCCATTAGCTACCCAAAAACTGTCGTACTCGGTCAAACTATCTATTCTCTAGACTAGATACCAGACTGCTGCTTGCAAATTTGACCCAGCCTGCATAGATCACAGATGGCGCCCTGTAACCGCATTTGCGCCTTCCAGGCATGGAATGACTAGTGTAACAAGTATAAGAGAAAACGGAACAGTCCAGTTCACTGTCTCAGTCAAACACAACTTCAAGAGTCCATTCTGTAAATATGTTTACCCCTATCAGCATAACATTCGTGCTACTTCTTGTGGCATGCACGGTTTCGGCATCGACATGTCCGGTAAAGTGTTGATGGCCACGCAAATGCGCCCGTGTGCTTTATACTGGATTTTCAAGGACACGAAGAAGCTTATTTACTTGAGGCTTTTGCGCGGCGATCGTAGTGGAACCGCTTCTCCGTCGTCTCCGATGCAGTTCTCGAATCGGTTCTTCTGACTCGCAAGCATCAAGGACCGGAGGAAAGACGACCGCGAGGCCCAGTCCTCAAATATCATTGAATAACGAAAGGCTTGGCTGGAGGCACAGTGACAGGCTTCAAGGTGGCCGCGTTTTGCCGGCTTGTAGGAATAGGCAGGCTTGTAGGGTTAGAGAGTCAAAAAAAGCAAGCAGGCTTGTACTACACGTGGCAGGACAACACTTGACGCTGTTTGCGCGCAATATAAAACTCCAGATCCCTCGTGGAAGAGGAGGGATCGAAGGCATCCTTGGAGGGACTTCCAAGGTCCTTGTGCCTGTTCTTTTGTCCGCGCCATCGCCATTGCGTTAGCACGACATACTGTCGCATTTCTCGTTCTGACCAACAGAAAGCTCCCGTTTTCGTCCTCTATAGCTGGGCACGTGCGAGGCATAATGCTCCCATGCGGTCAGGGACGTTTTGTGGCGCATTGGTTTGCATCCGTATCCGACACTGAGATCCGCTATCAGCCTTCCAGCATAACTACAGTCACGGTGAGGCGAATCCAGGATACGTCTGTCAGACCAATTATATCTTCAGAATTGAAAAATATGCACCGCTGTCAAACCAAGCTTGCTCGCCTGGTGATACCGGAACACACTGATCGCAATAGCGATTATTGTGAACGCGAACAGAACAGACAGAAGATGCTTTCTAGACCAAATGGCCCTACTCGACCGCAGTTTATCGCTGGAATGAATGCCACGATTGATGGGATTACCTCTCTCCGTGATCATGAGTGCCGGGACGGGCCACCCGAGCACCCTTTGCCCTCCTTGTACTCTGAAGAGTATATGAATGCGTGGTTGGACACACCGGTGATTCACTTGCTCAGCTGGGCTTACAACTTTGGTTCGTAAGAACAAGCTGGAACCAAGTGATAAATAGAGATAGGAGGGAGAGGGTAATGGAAACGAGCTGCCTCAGCTCAGTTTCCACGAAGTGTTATATAAAAGTTCTCATTTGTGTCCTTCCACCAGCCCATAGTACTATCATACCAAAGGTACCAAACCAAGCCGTTCCCATTCGAGTTAAACGATATAGGTTCAATTCCACAATCAACACGATTCTATCAAGGGTACATGAAAGCTTGACTTGTTTACAAAACTGGAAAATACTGAAACTTTTCTTCGGATAGAAAAGATACAGTAATTTGCTGTCAGCAGGTTTGGATACGAACAACAACTACAGTATGTACAATTTGAAATTCAATTTTAAGGTCTATATCAAACTCTATATAAAAGGCATTGGAGTTTAGAAAAACCTGATAACTAAGATGGCCTGCAATCACCGTCGCTGTGATAGACGTAGGATACTGGAACCTTCGGAAATCGAATCGAGAAAAAGATACAGTGGAGCGACTCTTGTTTTAGTATGGAAAGAACGGAAAAATATCTACGACTACAAATAAACATCTGATTACGACAGCGATTCTGCTTGCTGCTTTGTCGAGTACCCCGGGCTCCACGGCCCTGAAGTAACGCGATATGGCTTAAGGCCGACTTTCCGAATACTCCGAGTGTTAAGTCGCCCTAAATTAGCTGAAGAAGGTAACGGCTGCGCTGCTCACTACCCCGGGCGATGGAATAGGAGCCCTGAAATAACAGAGTTGTAGAAACACGTCCCGTGGCGAGCACTCCGAGTGTTATGTCATTCTGAACTAACGAGCAGCGCGTACAGGTTAGCACTTCGAAGTGGGGTTCCTCGATACTGCCACTTATGGTTCCTTCGTCATCCATTAAAATCAGTTGGACTATCTCGTCCACAAACGAGCTCCTGCTCTATTCTTTGAATAGCATCCCAAAAAACCTGGACGCAAGAAATATTTGTTTACCAGGACTATCCATTTGTATTTCTGTTTAGATACTGTGAACTGTGCTAACATGTCTGTGTAAAGTGTACGGCGTGCTAAAACACTTTCCACAAAATTCACATTCAAATTCCCCTTGGCGCTTCTCAGGATGAATGCACATAATGTGCTTTGTTAGACCCGATTGCGTATACAAAACGCGATCACAAAGTGGACATGGATATTGCGCCTGAGACTGGCATTCGTGTTTCTCTCGAATGTGATACTGCAGATCGTGTTTTCGCTTATACCTCTTTCCGCAAGCGTCGCAGGCAAACCTTTGCGATTGCGAATCATGCGTGCGCACGTGATTGCTGAGGGCGATTTTCGATATGCACACTTTGTCACACAAGGGACATTTCCTCTCGCCATGCGTCAGTAAATGGCGTTGCATGAAACTTGCAGAGGTGGTTGAATAGCAACACTGTTCGCACCGGTGCTCTACTGGGCAGGCATTCTGATGCGCCAAAGCCTCATCTTTATCTCTGAAAGTGCTCAAACACCTTTTGCACATATTCCTTGGGCGTTTCTTTCGTTTCGGTCCCCCCGCGGCCGCAGAGGAAGACTCTGATCGCGTGCAGAAGCCTGCGGCTGGTGCTCCGGGTGCTATAAATGGCGCTGGGGAAGCGGAGGCTGGATGTTCCGCTCCCGCAGTGCATGGATGTGTGTCATCTGAGAATGGCCAACCGGAAGGATGTTGGGGCGTGCCATATTCTGCCTCTCCCTCTATATCAAACAATGAAGGATGAATCATGTTGTGTTCTAACGCTTCCTCGAATGTTACAGTATGGTGAGCGGCTGGGTCTTCGAACAATTGAACCACTTGCGCGCGAAACTCTGCTCGGGACAGTTTTCGGTTTTTTCTACTGCTTTCCGAGGCACTGCTTGGAGATGCGCCTCGGTGTGGTTGGTTTGGTGATGACATTGCTATAATGTAATTTAGTTTGTATGCTGTTGATAATGGGTGTGGTTGTTGTATTTGTTAGGGAAGAATGGGCCGGGCGCGGCTGGAGTGTTCTTATTTGTAGAAGAGGTTGGACTGTTGCAAGTATATTTATTATTCGCGAAATTACATATTTGCATGCATGCGTGAACTGCACTGTTTGCTCGTATCGCATATTGGGGGAGAATTCTTTGCGTATTGTTTAAGTGACGATACAAATGAAAATTAGAGTATGATTACAAAAGTTGTGAAGCGCGCATAAGGGGCTCATTTATTCGGCCAGCGCTCAGAAGAATCACACATCGAGCGACGGAATGGCAGCTGAAATAAATGAACGACTCGAACGTAGTCTGGGCTGCGTTGGGTGTAATATTACGTGCGCAGACTAATATTGCTATATACGTATGATATAATTGTTGTTAGAGCGTGGCTTCTTATTGTGACGTTGTTATTCGGTCATTGTTGCGGGTAACCCTTACCGTTGGTACCGATGACAGAGTGCTCCTCAATGGTTTATAACGTCAGGCAGGAAATAAGGCATTGGCGGAGAAAGTGGCAACAATCCGCGTTCGGCGAGAAGCCCTCGGCATCCTTGAGTCAACAGCGCGATGACGCGTCCTGACGTCGACGAGCACAAGTCGCTGGCAGCCATTCGTGCGCGCGACGTGCTTGCGTGCACTGTGACTCATGTTCTGCGCATTCGATGAGCATCGAATGCGCAGACTCAGCGCTTTGAGTGCGCCGCATTCTTGCCCTTCGTCTCCTCTCTCCCCGTGTGACGAAGTGTGTGGCCGGCAGAAAGCACAGACTGCGCCGCCGGCCGCCCCTTTATGCACTCTATCTTCTAATTATTTGTAAGACTAACTTAAGGAGAGTACCGAATACAGTCTCAATTCGGAGTTGCATTGTAATTTAGAGAATTACAATGCAACTCTCTCTAATTCTACCTCTCACACCATCCTTCGCAAACAACTATAGATTGTTTTGCGTCTGAAACAGAGAATACAAGATAAAAACTATGCTAAAGTTTGTAGCTTAACGGCAACCATTAAAAACTCTTGTACCAGTAAAAACCTAGTAGAAAACATTTCTGTATACAATAGGAAAAGGTATAGCTTTTGCTTAGTTTGATTTTTTCAAGGTCATTTTCCATAAATTCTGCAAGCGTTCACAACACAAAAAAAGGGAAAAAAAAGGTTAGAAATGTAGTAAGAAAAGGTAATCTTACACTGCAAAGGACAGAAAGCTTATATAAGTGGTTTTGAGAAACAGATTTTGTCATAATGTCCGCTAGTTGAACTTTGTTTCGTATCTGCGAGATAATTAAGACCCCAGACTTCACAAGTTCCCTAACATGATCGAACTTCTATGCAATATGTTTGTGCATTTCAAAAGTCTTGAGCGCATTCACAGTAGAGTTTGTAGTGGAGCTGTCGGTACTTATACAAATTGGATACATGTCATTCGGTTCTTCGTCAAACATGGTACTATATCGAAGCTCCCAAAATAGTCTTCGTAGTCACGATAGCAGCTTTCCGCAATATGAGAAAGCAATTTATTCTGCTTCTCCAAAAGACAAAGCAATGATCGTTTGCTTCTTCGTCGTCCATAATACGGGTCCATCATTCACCTTCACTAGTATGCCAGTTGTAGACTTTCTAGGTTTGCGACAACCAGCCCAGTCAGCATCACAGAATGTTTCCATCGGAGCACGGCTCTCTGACGGGAAGTATAGGCAAAGGTTCTTCGTGCCTTTCAAGTACCTTAAGACGCATTTTGCCAGTGCGAGGTGCCTCTGACAAAGATTGTGTACCTGTCTCGCCAAAATTGATGCCGCCAACATAATATCAGGCCTCGATGCCACTGCCAACTACATCAGGTGTCCAACCAATTTACGGTATTTTGCTTGAAGCAATGATGGAAGAATTATTTTGTAGTGCAATGCCCGGAAGCGGGAGTGCACCAAAAGACGTTCGGGATGTTTCCTCGTTAGAGGTGAGCCAAGTTGGGTAGAGCCCTCCCAAAAGTGGCACCACTATGTCGGGTTGTAAGGCCGAAGCCACACGTCGCGACTTGTGCAGGGAGGTTGAGGCAAGAATCGGGTATCCGCAGGAGCGGTGTATGGGGCTGGTCGTCCTCTAGAGAGGTAAGGTTTCCACGTTAGTGGCACGCGCGAACACGAGCCGTGGGTAGCGGGAAAGCCACCCTGTAAAGGGAAAAATAAAGGGGAGCTGAGTCACGAGTGTCGTGACGAAGACTAACGGCAGTGCCGGTAAATAAACCTTATACGAGGCGAACACCAAGACAGCTGGAATAACAGTCCGAATACTCGGGTTCTTTAGATAGGCAAGGGGTTAGACTTCCCGTATGCGACGGTGCTTCTCTCCAAAGAGGCGTAGAGAACACGCGAAGACGATGAGGTCTAGAGCCAATTCCCCAGGTTTTGATCCCTTGTTGGGGAAGGTTTACTGGGGCGACGGCAATCCGCGGGCGCACTAAGTACTAACCATCCCAGAAATGGGTGTAAAAGTAATAAATAGAATTAACTAAATTACTCCACTTTGGTGGTTCATGCCCACTACTGTGGCCAACCGCCAATTGACTCTTCCGTATCCCACGTGCCAAATCCACTATTGGTGGTCGTAGTTCATGCAATGACTACATTACCGAAACATTCGGGAAATCAACCAAGTACCAAGAATCCCTCTCTGAGGGCATTGCACATCATATCCCCCTCCTTAGTCGGGAAAGCAACCGCGAACGCGGGCGAATCCCAGTGGAAAATGGGTGATTGAAGTCCAAACCTCTCCGGGTCACCGAGTCAAGCCTCGGCCTCAGAGAAACAACCTCCTGCAAAAGCAGCGAACCAGCCTTCCAGAAGTGCACGCTCCTTCTCTTCCTGCTCAACTCAGTCAGATCACACCCTTTCAAAGGGGAATATGAACAACTACAACGACCAGTCTCCAAGACCGACTTCATTCGGGAACTTCACAACCGGTCTCCGGTCGGTACCCTTGCCACATGGGAGGCGAACTCCAGCACAGCCGGCCAACATTGGCGCAGCGTCCCAGCGTTCGTTCCAACTTCCATCAGCGGTGGCTCCTTCCGGACTGATCCCGGCGGCGACTTGGCCTTCTTATAACGCCCTTGTAGGGTTAGATCCGATGAATCGGAGTCACGCCTCTCGGCTCCAGCTTGCGCCATGGTTCCATCCCATCGCTGCCCTCAACGAGGACTTGGTTACGGCCTACGCGGATGGTTCCGGTACCTTGCCCGGGGATCTACCCAGCCTCGTCACCTCGTCGTGGGACTGGCGGCATCGAATCACCATCCCGGTGCACCATATCCGAAGAAACTTGGGAGAATCAGCGATTGCGGCTCATGCGGCGCTGGTGCGGATTGCATATTAACGGCAGAGCCGGGCGCCTTTCGAATTCCCGGTGCCTACCGGCTTTGGCTTCGACGTCAGCCTATTCCGCACGCGCGGCGAGATCAGTTACAGCGAGCGCCTGGCCAGCCTCGAGACCCTCGCGTGGAGGAACTTTCCCGCTGCGCGGCAAGAAGCCCTGTGTTGGGAACGACCGATACTTCGGGCTGAATTCCGGTACCTTTCCCGGCAGTCCCGGTCCAACTTCCTCCAAAACTTCATCCGTTATGAACGGCGCTGGCGATCCCGATTTGGGTACTTTGTCCCATATCAAAACGTGGAGATTGAGCGGATTGCTCCGCCCCACCGACACGGTCGGTATGTCGCACTCCCCGAGTGGTGGAGGTTCCTTGAGGCCTGCCGGGGCTGCTACGTTGAACTCCCGCCGGCACTCACGTATCTCGGTTCCTTTTTGATTCAGGATCCCCGTTCGGGGCTTTGGTCGGTAATTGTAACCAAGTGGGCTGCCCGCACTGCGGCGTATATCCTCGCTGAGGTTTATGACCAGTATCGACAGTGGTTCATCCAACCGCGTGTGCGGGCCGCTATTCGCAATTTGGACCTCAGCGTCCCCCTTGGGGGTATTGACATTAATGACGAAGTACTCCAATTACTTGGTTTGATCGACAGTATTGACTGGCGCGAGGTCCAACTGGAACAGAGCGGTCTGCTTGACGGCGGCGGTGGCGGTACTGGTGGTCCGGGTCTTGGTAGAAACACCGCCCTTGCGGGGGATTTCATCTACTTCGATTCCTGGGAGTTCCGGGAGATTTCCTCCGAGGGGGCAAGGGAACTCCACGACGCACCGTGGCACGTGCCGGACGACCACCCGATTGGGTACGTCGATTCCGGCGATTACTACCGCGCGTATAGCGGGGATGACCCGATGGTTGATAACGAACCCGAAGAGCCGGGGGACATAGAACTAGACGTTGCCGACATGGTCGTAGATGAAACCCCCGAGGGGGTGCCTCCGGTTCCCAGTCCTCCGGCGGCGAGCGCCGGGCCTTCACTCCCCAGCGGGGGTACAGTCTATGAAAGCGATTTCATTGCCCGCTTCCTCCGCGGAGTGTGCCTAAGCGCTGCCGAGGTATCGGGTGACGCCACCGCGATGGCGGATGCCTTGGCTTACGGCCTTGCGGGTGGTCACGCCCCGGACGATGGGTAGGGGTCGAACCTCTAATCCAGTATCCTGGTCTCTTTCCTTGGCTTAGCCAGTAATGTAGCTTAGCATCACACAGGAGCGCGAGGCTCCTGAGCAAACTTTCCCGTTTAGAACGGCCTTATCTCTTTCATTCCCGTTCTTGACGGAGTCCATACAAAAGGGGTTGTACTCCTTCTTTCCTACCTTCCCCGGCTTCGCGGCGTTTTTATCCCACTTGGGCGCTGCAGAGCGTAGCTGGATTTGCGGTACCCGCGCTGCGGTGATATTGGACCACCTTCTAACGAGGGAGGTCTTCGATGGGTTCCATGGTGTCCCAGCTTGGGTCATATCCGTACCAATGGACGCGGTATCTTAGAATGCCTTTCTGATTCCAGGTGTGCCCGACGATTCGGTCAATCACAAACTCTTGTTTGTATACCTGCGGGCATTGCCGTGTTATGGTGACCTCGCTTGTCAGGGGTTGCCCGATGCACGGGATATTTCCCCTCAGGGGTGCGTCAGGATGCAACGTGCCGGCTTCGCTCGGAGGATGTGGCGCAGATTGCGGAATAATATCCCTCAAGAGGGTGTCTTCGTGGAACGGTTGCCGCGTACCGCGGTAATTGGGTCGTACCGCTAGTTTGCGGGGGTCCTCCGTCCCATGTTGACGGTAGTCCGGTCGAACGGCGAGCTTGTGGGCATCTTGCCGCTTTGGCGGAGTTGTGGAGGGCACTCCCTGGTGGGGCTTTCCGCGTCGCGCGGTGATTGGTGCGGGACGCACAATCTCCGTGCGTTCACGTGACTCCCACGGCATGTGGTTCTGAACCGCCTCCTTGCGTTCCGCCTCCCTTGGCTTGGGCCTTACACTGTCCGGCTGAGCCGTGTACTGCTGTGTTGGCACCCGGTATCCGGCGGTTACTTCCGGTGCTCCGATGTGTTGCCTCAAACTCCCTGATGGGGGGTGGACAGCTGGCGCCGTGGAAACCCTGTTCGGGGACTTTGCCTCTAGTTGAGGTGTGATGTCTTCCTGAAGAGGTGCATCATCCAGGACGACCGGTTTAACCCTGGCGATGACGCCGGATTTTTCCGAGACGCTCGGTATATTACCGCGATTGCGCAGAGACTTCGGCACTTCTATCTCCGAAGTTTGGAAAACATTCCCGTTATGAACGGTTCTCAAGTCCGGGGCTGTAGAGCCAGGGACTTGAGTTGCAAGATGTGCATTCCTGCCTTCCTCCCTCAAGAGGGTCTTTTCACTTTCCAGCGTTGCTGGTTTTCCAAGGCGTTCGTTGCCTGCTACCAGCGGTGTGGATGGTGCTGAGGAATCCGTTTTGGCGGGAAATTCCGTCGACGACGGTTCTGCGACTACACCTTGGTGAGGGGTCTGCGAAACGATATCGCTATCCTGATTCAGGTAATTGCCCTGGTTCAGGGGTACGGACTGCGATGTCGGTCTACTCTCCCGTATCATACAGTGTAGCTGCGTCGTTCTAGAACCCTGTGTGTGGGATTGCGAGACTTCATCGACCTTCCGTGTTTCACGGCTCAAATCCCGTTGCGACTGTATTAAATTTCCAGCGTGGCGATAGGTCTCC
Source organism: Gracilariopsis chorda (assembly GCA_003194525.1). Classification (NCBI taxonomy): domain Eukaryota; phylum Rhodophyta; class Florideophyceae; order Gracilariales; family Gracilariaceae; genus Gracilariopsis; species Gracilariopsis chorda. The sequence goes on from NBIV01000086.1 coordinate 19,548, forward strand.
TCCCCCTCCTCAGACGGAGCAAGGAGAGTAATAGTATTATATCTCGCATGGCGGGTGTAAATGCGCGGCGAAGGGGCGGTAGTGTTAGGAGTAGAAAAAGGTCCGTTTGGACCTGAACGATCCGGCCGAGCCGGGGGTTCCGAAAAAGTCGGTAAATCTGAGGGGCCCCAAGTGGGGTGTGGTAGAGGAGTCGGTCTATTTAGTCCCGGGGTTTCCGGCGTTGCTGAGTCCGTAGAGACGGGTTTCCCTGTTTCCAAGACGACCTCTGACGAGGGGGAGGGGCAGGTACAACACGATCGCGGGAAATCCGCTCGTGTGCCTTGCTCATTTCCAACACAACAGTGTCGGAGTTAACGGATACCACTCTAAACGGTCCATCCGCCACAAGCGAAAGCTTGTGACGCTTCTCGCGTTCCGGGTTATAATATTCCTTACGTATAAAGACGTAGGTATTAGCCCCTATGCGGGGCGCATTATCTCGTAAAGGAGCGTCGAAATCCCGCTTGTACGCGGCTTGCGCGCGTTCCATAGAATTCCGCGCTGCGGGGACCAGTTTAGTAAGCCATTTCTTCCATTCCTGGCGGTAGCGACCCACAGATGGGAAATTGTCCAAGGTGGCTTGGGATTCTAACGCCACAGGCAGGGGTGAACGAGATAGAACCAATTCGAACGGTGACACTGCGGTAGTCCGGTGAACTTGTGTATTGTATGTAAATGTTAAAGCATCTGCATACAAGTCCCAAGTTTTGGGGTGATCAGCAACGTAGGAACGGAGAGAGGCCAACAAAGTCCGGTTGAACCGTTGAACTTGCCCATTACACTGGGGATGGTGGGTAGTCGTGAACAAGTTCTTCACGTCCAGGATGCGATAAACATCCTGGAAGAACTTGGACGCGAACTGCCGTCCGTTATCGGAGAGCACGTCCACAGGAGGACCGTAGACAAAATCCAGTGCGTTACCAGAGCCTGGGCCACCGTGAAAGCGGTTATCCTCCGAAGAGGGACAGTCCGAACAAGCTTTGAAAAGCGATCGGTGATCACAAGTAAGAACTTGTTGCCTCTCTTTGTAGTGAGGAGAGGTCCGAGAATATCGATTGCGATAAACTCGAGTGGCGCCCTAGCAGGGAATAACTTCATTTTCTTCGCGGTCCTGCGGAGCTTCACCCGGTTCTTCGAGCATTCGGTACACAACCGCAGAGTTGCGTAGCAATCAACCGCCATGGCGGGCCAGTAAAAAGCCCTTTGCAGGGTGAGGTAGAGCTTCCTCCCACCTACGTGGCCACTGAGCTTCGCATAATGCGAGAGATGTAACACCCGCGATTGTAGGGAATGAGGTACCACAATCTGTGGGCAAGCTTCGACCAACCGAACGAGGTAACCTTTATCGTTCACCTCGAACGGGAGGTCTTCGCCACCGTTTAAACCTGCACGGGTCCTCATACAGAAGGGGTCAACGGATTGTTCTCGGATCAATTCCTCCGGTGAAACCGGTACAAAACTTCCCGGTAAGGGATTCTCAGGGGTCTCGCGGGATGCGAGTAAGTTGTCAAAACCAGCATCTTCTGGCCATTTCTCGAACTTCCACTCCGGGTCATCCGGTTCTTCAGCCATTAAGCATGAAATGTCGTCATCCTCCTTTGGGAGTGCTTCCCCATTTGTGGTTAAACGCGACAAAGCGTCGGCATGGGTGTTGAGCGCCCCCCTTTTATATATGACTTGGAAGTCATATTCCGCAAGGCGGAGTCTCCAGCGCATACATAAGGCGACCCGAGGGATCGGATATGTTCATTAACCACCTCAACGAGGAATGATCCTTGTATATGGTAAACTGAACTCCCATAAGATAGGTTCGTATGGTGGAAAGCGCCCACACGACGGCGAGACACTCTTTCTCCGACACAGAGTAATTCCACTCGTGGACATTGAGTGAGCGTGACCAATAACCAATTGGCCTTCGGTCCCCCTCTGGGGTAGTTTCGAAAAGAGCACAACCAACTTGGTAGTCGCTCGAGTCCGTGTCCACGGAGAACGGGAGTCCCAGTTTGGGTAAAGATAATATAGGTGCTGACGTGACAGCCTCCTTTAAGGAGTTAAACGCTTCCGATTGCTCGGACGTGAATTGTCCCAATTGTGGGGGATTTCCTTTGCGTAACAACGCGTTCACGGTGCCACTATATCCGAAAAGTTCGGGATAAACCGTCGGTAGACGTTGACCCGCCCTAAAAAGGAGCGGAGTTTCGTTTGAGTGCGGGGTTCCTTAGCCTCAACGAGGGACTTGACTCGAGCCTTCTCGATCATTAACCGTCCCGGACGGATGATATGTCCCAGATACTTGACAGTATCTGTGAAGAACTCGCACTTTCTCAACTTGAGGATAATTCCTGCATCGCGGACCACGGCCAGAACGTCCCTGACATGGGTGAGATGGTCGTCCAAGTTATTGGAGAAGATGATAATATCTTCCAGGTAGACCAGGCAGCTCGGCCACTTGAAGCGGTTCAATAGAATATGTATTGCACGCTGAAAGGTGGCGGGAGCGTTGGTCAAACCAAACAGCATCCGCTTGAAGCGGTACGATCCTGCGTGGCAGGTGAACGCGGTCTTATCGCGATCCTCCTGTCTAACAGAGACCTGCCAATAACCCCAATTGGCGTCCAAAGCCGTGAACACGGTAGGGTCTCCGAGGGATTCGATGCACTCGTCCATACGAGGGATGGGATATGTGTCCCTAACAGTCACGGCATTGAGCCGGCGATAGTCGACCCAGAACCTCCAGGTTCCGTCGGCCTTCAAAACCAGTACAACTGTGGATGCCCAGGGTGATTGAGCGGATTCTATCACACCTGAGCGGAGCATTTTGTGCACTTGGGACTGCTCTTCTTCCCGAGCGTTCGGTCCTGCCCTGTGAAGGGGTTGTGCCATCGGACTTGCACCCGGTAACAAATCTATCCGGTGTTCCGTAGCATTAATCTCGCCGAGCGAGCCATCCCACATCGTGGTAAATTCCCGTAGCATTGCACGGAGTTTGTCGCAGTGTGACTCCGGCACATGGCTGAGGTCTATATCTTCGAATGCCTTTATGGGGTCCACTCGGTCAGAACGCGCTGTAACATTGCCCTGTGATACTGATGTGGCAGTCGGACCCGAGTTATTCGGGGTGTTTGATGTTAAAACAACGATTTCCTCTCCCTCCTTTGACGCCAGTTCGTCAGTGGTGGGGGTGGCTTCCTCAGAAGAGGCGGCAATTCCGAGAACATCGGCGGTCGTCATCTTCGTCGGGAGCATCCCAAGGGGGTGTGGAGTGACGCTTCCAATTTCTTGGTTCTTTACCAGATACTGGGGGCGCTGGCCAAGATTGGCAACGAGTATCCGGAAAGGAGCATCCGGGGTAACGTGAAAAATTCCGTTCGCCAGCGCGAGCTGGTATTTCTCATATAACGAGGACAGAGGTTGAATAACCCGAAGACCGTGTTGACGGCAATTGACTTGCACCCAGACTTGGGACTCAGGCGGTATAGAAACCGAGGCTGCGACTCGAAGTTTGGTGGACTCGCGAGACGTGGGCGGTGGTTCCTGCGCAGCAGGCAGTGGGACTTGCTTCTGCGAAGCACCCTTCAACGGGCGACGGACGATCGGGACTGACGATCCGTCTTCGAATTCCACACGACTAAGGCGGGGCCTCATTGCGTCGACAAATCTGTCGCATTAATCACATCCCAGCATGAGTGGAGCGGCCAATGACCGACAAACAATAAAGTCGAGCTCCACCACGGAGGTGCCCAACCGCACTACTAAGTCGATGGTACCCACCGTTTTTAATGGATTGCTGTTCGCATCTGCGACGTCGGGAACCGTTTCGGAACGGATACGAGACGGCACCTGTGGGGGTAGCAATGATTCCACGATGAAGTTGGGGCCTGCACCTGTGTCCAGGACTGTTAGAAATCTCACCATAAATGGGTGTCAAGGCCAAGGTCGGCGTAAACTTTGTAGTTGCGCTTGGCCATGACCAAGACTCTATCCGGGATGTGGGGGTTTTTACTCCGTACCCACGGGCGACGCAGCACAGAAAGGTGTGCAGCGTCCACGTCTGCGGTGTCCTTTCTTGAAAGGATTTTCACCGGAGAGCGAGGCAGCGACGCCTCGGGCGTCAACAGCCTGATCTCTGAGGACGCCTCTCCCAAAGGGTAGAATCACTCAGTTAATTTTCCTGGGAGGTTCCTGCCGTAGGCTATAGTCCAGGATCCTCGACCACGAGAGCTTCGTTCCAGGGACCGGGGTTTTTATCCGCATAAGCGGTGGTTGCGTCGGACGTTTGCGCAACTTCGCGATTCGGGTTAGTTGAAGCTAGCCGCGCACGCGGGATATGTGGCAAGGCATGCGAGAAGTCCGTTTTAGCACGGGGTAGGAAGCCGTCGGAACGGAACGTTTCTCCTCTGGAGTGAGAGCCTCGTAATTTTTCCACCACCTTGGCCATATCCTTCAGTGAGCAAAGACACTGAGGGGATGTATGGCCATGGGTGTAGCAAAGGTGGCAAATTAGAGCCAACACGGCAACGCGCCGGTTAATATCCCGAGCATCGGAGAAGCGTACCGCCGGGCGTGTGTTATTCCATCCAGGCCGTTGATAACGGGATTGGCTGTTCATAAACGGGACTCGTGGCGGCTGAACGCGAATGTTCCCCACGTACAATACGGGGTTGTTTTGTGCCGTTTCGAACGTGTCCTTCGCCGTTGACGGTACGTCCGTGGTTGGTATAGACACACCATCTCCCTGTGCCTAATTCACGGTGTCGTATCCCTGTTGGAGGGTTCTATCCGCAAAACGCGAGGGCGATGAGGAGTCACTCTCCAGCTCCAACGCTTTGGCGGACTTAGACCGAGGATTCGGAGTTCTTGCACGAAGTGTTTCCCCTTCCGCTCGAGCGTGCTGAACAAGCTCGAGGTAGGTGATTCTCCGCTTGTCCTCGCGGTAACGAGTGACAAGACTCCGGACTGCCGGGTCAAGGCCATCGATGAACATGGTACAACGTTCCCCTGCGCGGTATACATTCCCACAACGGTGGAAGGCCTTGTTAAGGCGCACCGATTAATAGGTTTCAATCTCGCCTGAGCGCTGACAAGTATCTCGCAAAGCGAGGATTGCCCCCTGATTGGAGGTATTGGTGGCATTGGAGCGCAATAAGTATTGCACCCACTCCGGCCAACAGGTTACTCCTCCCTCTGAGGCACGAGATGATCCTCTGACAGAGATGTACTGGTCCTCTGCCACTCCCCGTAAGAAATACAGTAATGCCAAATAGGCTTGTCCCTCGTTCATTCTGAGGATATCGGCTTCCACTACAAAGTGAGAAAGAAATTCCAACACGATAATTGGGTCTTCTCTAGTAAAAAACTGGTTACGCAGTGAGAGTTGCATACGTTTTATGCACTCTTTCACCTTCGTCGTGCCACGGGGTGTACGTCCTAAAGAGGAATCTTCGAGCCGGTAGTACCGGTAGGACAATAGTTTCCGATACAACGGGTTCGTCGGTTTTAATTCCCTGAGGCCAGGGTGTCTTCTACCCTTGCTGCGGGTCCTAATTCCATCTTGGGTGGTGGATGACCGCTTAGAGCGGGAAGAACGCCCTCGTTTCTCGTCCTCCGAATCGGAGTCCGAGGAACTAGAACTATCTGACCCGTTTCGGGATGAATCCGATGATGTCGTAGAATCAGAATCCGAGTGAGCTCGTTTGTGTTTCCGCTTATAGTGGCGCTTCTTTCTTGCAGCATGCTGGTCGTGGTGTGACGCAGCTGGTGCCAGATCATCCGGGGACGGTTTATCCATGAGGATAAACTGCTCTAACGTCTCCATACGGGCACGAAGCCTATCAAATCGAGAGTCAACTCCTTCTATGAAGGTGGCGCGTTGCCCCAAACTCTCTAACATAGAGTTGACATCGGACCGTAAGATACGGAGATCCTCTGCGACCACCTTTGTATGGGTGTCCATCACCACCTCACGGAGGGTTTGTAATTCACCGACAAAGGTGTTGTGGGCGTTCCACAAAGCGTGAACCTGAGATTCCAGGGAATTCCCCTGGGGAGTGTTATCGCCCGTCAGACGGGGTTCAGGTGCGGTGGCGGCCACGGCCGGAGCTGGATGAGCACCATCCACAGCATTCGATAGCGGAGTCGACGTGGAGTTCCGGGGTTCCCGGGGTGGGTTTGGAGTCCTAGACGAGGCACCCCCAGCATGGCTGGATTTAGCCCTAGTCGGGATCCGAGAAACGAACCTAAATTTGGGGTTATCTCCACCATTGCGGGAGCGACTGCGCGTAGTCGTAGGCTCCGCAGAGGAGGGCTTCCTCGACATGAGAGCCAACCGTTACGACGGGAAAGCAACGAAACTTCCGGAAAACAAACAAAAGAAACAAAACCTCGAAAGAGGGAACCAAACACCAAAACCGATTCTTAGTCAGGAGTCCACTTTGTAGTGCAATGCCCGGAAGCGGGAGTGCACCGAAAGACGTTCGGGATCTTTCCTCGTTAGAGGTGAGCCCAGTTGGGTAGAGCCCTCCCAGGAGTGGCACGACTATGTCGGGTTGTAAGGCCAAGGCCACCTGTCGCGACTTGCGCAGGGAGGTTGAGGCAAGAATCGGGTATCCGCAGGAGAAGTGTATGGGGGTGGTCGTCCTCTAGAGAGGTGAGGTTTCTCCGTTAATAGCACGGGCGAACACGAGCCGTGGGTAGCGGGAAAGCCACCATGTGAAGGGAAAAGTAAGGGGGAGCTGAGTCACGGGTGTCGTGACGAAGACTAACGGCAGTGCCGGTAAATAAACCTTATACAAGGCGAACACCAAGACAGCTGGAATACCAGTCCAAATAATCGGGTCCTTTAGATAGGCAAGGGGGTTAGACTTCCCGTATGCGAGGTTGCTTCCCTCCAAAGAGGCGTAGAGAACACGCGAAGGCGGTGAGGTCTAGAGCCAATTCCCCAGGTTGGGGTCCCCTGTCGGGGAACGTTTACTGGGGCGACGGCAATCCGCCGGCGCACTAAGTACTGACCATCCCAGAAATGGGTGTAATAATAATAAATAGAATTAACTAAATTACTCCACTTTGGTGGTTCATGCCCACTACTGTGGCCAACCGCCAATTGACTCTTCCGTTTCCCACGTGTCAAATCCACTATTAGTGGTCGTAGTTCATGCAATGACTACATTACCGAAACATTCGGGAAATCAACCAAGTACCAAGAATCCCTCTCTGAGGGCATTGCACTTCATGTTTCACCATGACCTGTCGCTGAAACAGTACAAGGAGACGGTAATGGAGTCGTTTTCGGGTTCGCATGGCAAAGATTGTAATCCAAAAGTAGTTTCTCTACATACCTCTCTTGGCTTGCACGAATGCCATTCTTATCTCTTTTTACTTCCAGACCAATGAAAGACTTGCCCTCACCAAGAAGGTTTACCTGAAACAGTTTCTTCATTTTGGCCTTAAAGTCTTCCAAGAGAGACTTTGAATCGGACAGAGTGAGAAGGTCGTCTACAAAGACGACAATAACTAATGTGCCACTTCCTGACCTGTACATTTACAGCCTACTGTCCGTCTTCGACTGTTTAAATCCCAGTCGAACTACCTCTTTGTGCAAGAGAGACCCCCAAATTTGTCGCGCTTGCTTTGCACCGTAAATGGATTTCAACAGTAAGCAAACTTTACCAGGAACATAGGAAGAGCCCGAGGCAATCTGAGGTTGCTCCATTATCAATGGATCTTCTAGGTCACCATAAGGATAAGCGTTGCTTATATCCATTGTCTCCAAAAGCAGATTCTGTGCAGCTGCCTTGGCTAACGCTAATCGGAATGTTTCGAGCCGAGCCACAGGTGCGTACAGATTGTCAGGATCGTAGTCCAAATATGGTCTTTGCATGTCGCATCTTACGATACATCGAGCTTTGGGGAGAATTTCTGGAGGACTTATACTTATGTTTTTTCCGTTAAAAGTCCACAGAAATGGAAGGAGTTTCATTCCTGCCTTCCTGTCAATGAGTCTCCAAGTTTACCTTTCAACGTGAGCATAGTATTCTCTGTTAATTGCTTCTGCCCATTCGGGAATATGTCTTGCTTCCTCGAAGTTATTTTGAGTACCTTAAACGAGTCGTTTTCATCCAAGGAGCGAGAGTTTGCAACTAAGCAGTGCACGAGAGTGGCTTCATAGTACTCCTCTTCCTCTCCATCCAGTCTCTGCTCGGCTTCTGTCCGGCCCAAGGACGAGAAGTCAAGTAGCGTGTTGATGAATGGTAGATAGTCCTTTGACACCTTGAAGTCCTTTTGCCTGACCATGATCACCTTCTCGGTGGAAAGGATGTGAACTATGTATAGCGTTTGAGTGCTTTGAATTCCAACGAAGTGTCTCCTCAAAGATCGGGGTAGTAAATTCTTGTTCGGTGCAGTATCAGAACGATAGATATACGCCTGACCTTCTTGTTTGAACCTAAGTAGAGTGGAGAACTCGGGCTTTTTACCAAAAAATTCCGTGTAAGGGATCTTCATGTTGATTCTGGAATTTGGTAGACGGTTCCCTATCCAATTTGCATGGGATATGGCTTCTTCCAAAAGCGTTAGAGGTAGTTTGGATGCGTAGAGAAATGTTTTAGCCATCTTCCACAAATCCTGAATGATTTTCTCATCAGCTCCGTTCGACTCGTGTGCATAAGGTGGTGTGTATTCAAGGATTACTACGTTGTCCAATGCATAAGTGACAAGCTCGTTCGCTTTGTTCTCACCCGCTCCGTCAAGGCGAACGCGGTATAGACGGTTCCTTGGTTGTTCATTTTCCGCGAGAGCCTTGTACCATTTTATGGAGATGAAGAATTGTGATTTAGTCAATAGGAAGTAAAGCGATGATGCTCTTGTGGCGTCATCAAGGAGTACCTGCATGTACTTTGATCCTTTTAATGACGTTGGGGTGATGGGACCCGTTAGGTCTGTATGCGTGAGCTCCAGTGGGGAAGTCGGTAAGGATGAGCATCGTTGTAGTGAAGCTCGTCTGGATCCTGCTTCTAAGCATGATGTGCAATGGATGTTTTGAACATCGGACTTCGAGAGATCGGGTGTACCGTTGGACTGGTGGACGGTGGAGAGTAGTCGATCTTTTCCAGGATGTCCAAGCTTTTCGTGCCAGTATTTTGCTGTGTCTCCAGGTGTTGTAAAATTGGCCTGAGCAGGAGGCAGAGGGATTGGGTTTGGTAGTGGATAAAAGTCCGATCTTCGCTGTGCATTGGCGAAGCAGTGCTTGGTTTCGAGAATCCTTTATGATAAACCCGGTAAAGTTATTATCACTACTGAATGTGACAGTATCGTGATCTGCAAGTATGGACAGAGAGACGAGATTTGAATCGAACGAGGGAGTGTGTTTTGCAGGTACAGATATTCCATCTCCCAAAGGCAACATGATCGTTCCTGTCTCTCTTATCTCAGACTTTCTGTCGCATGTACGCACTGATTGATTCTCCACGGCTCTATAATCCCAGAAGAGGGTTCTATCGTTAACGAAAATATGACTAGCGCCGCAGTTCAGCCATGTAACTTCCTCATGTTTGTGAACAGATAGCTTTGCCTGTGTTATCGCAATAAACCGACTAGGCTCGGTGTTTTGTCTATCCGGGTTGGTTTTGCTGGAAATTTTTCAGTTGGAGTCCCATTCCTTCTATCTGAAGTTGCTATGACGTATTTGGTTAAAAGATCGTTTCCGGTAATTATCGTTTGGTTTGGAATGTTTTCTCCAGCGACACTCGGATCGAATGTGGCTGGGTCTTCTACAAAGCCAGCACCAAACCGTTGTGGATCTCCTAACTGGCTTTAGGATTGTGGTTTTGAACTTCCGCGCGGCCATATGGTGGTATTGGGAACCACTTTGTATACCAGCGGTTTTGATGGTACTAGTGTAATCACGGTGTTTGCGGCGATCCATTTCAGATCTTATGCACGAGACCACCTGATCGTGTTCCATGTTATTGGCATCTGGAGGTAGTGTGACTGCCATTAACTAGTCTGGTAAAGTTCTCAATAAACAAGCTGTTTGCTCCTTGTCGGTTACTGGATCTCCAAGACGAGCAAGCTCCAGGAATATTGTTTCGATATCATGGAGATGTTCGAGAATGTTTTCGTCATCCTTGAACACAAGACTGTTGAGACGTTGTCGAAGATTCATCTTCGTTTGGATGTTGTCCTTTTTCTAAGTAGTCTCAAGCTTGTTCCACACGTCTAATGCAGAACATTGCGGTCTTTCAAGAAGCTATGACACGGCAAAAATGGGCTGAGTACCAAGGTTCTGCACAATTTGTGATCATGCTTTTCTATCCGCATCATCCCATCCGCGGTGAGCTTGGGCAGAGCTCCCACTTTCCAATGGGCGGGCTTCCGTTAATACAAAGAGAACTTGGTCAGCGTTCATTATGTCTCGAACATATATTCTCCATGCGTAATAGTTCGCGTAACCCTTAAGGAGTGGGATTGTTCTCTTGCCTTCTTCTCTACTTCCACTCATCTGTTTGTTAGTCTGCTTGACCTCCTATCTAGCGAGGTTTCTTTTGTCATTCTGTTTGATCTCTAGCTAGCGAGGTTCCGCTACCTTACAGGTTTGACCTCTGGACCCGGGTTACTCTCTCCCGGTGAGTCACGACTTTCTGCAGCCTGCCAAGCTCCGCGCGAATAAGAGCGAGGTGCGTTTAGTCTCTACAGAACGTCCAAGGGAGGGTAAAAACTGTAGATAAGTTTTCAATAGTTGACCCCTTCTAGTTCCTTGCAAGACTTGAGCGGAGCTTCGATGGCTAGTAAAGAACAAGGATTATTGAAGACTTTGGGCCGAACGACGACACACCGTGTCACCAAAGGTACACAGAGCACACCCCAGCTGAGCCGGCTATCCAGTGTGATATCAAATCCTAAGGAGTAATTCAAGTGCCCAATCGATTCCTGTTTAGGTGCTAGGCTTGCAAGCTGTTCCGCCTATGGTTAAAAGTGGTGGTTGGATGTCCAAGGTAGAAATAAAAGTTGGAAAGCTGGGTAGTGTGAGCAAAATCAGGTTGTAGGCTTTGAGTCCAATGATGAATTCCACGGTATCCAAAGAGGTTGCAAGGAATGAGATGCGTGCTGTGTAGCTTCGTTAAGGAGAGAAATACGCGGTTGATGTCGGAAAGGAAGGCTTTTGAGTGGCGGTGGTGGGAGTGGGGGTGGAGGGGTTGACGTGGAAAAAGGGTTAGTTCGGGGGGGTGGCGGTCGAGGGATGGATGAGCGATGGGACCATGTGACGAAGTGTGTGGCCTGCAGAAAGCACATATTGTGCTGCCTGCCGCTCCATCATGGACTTTATCTTCTAATTTTTTGCTAGCCTAATTTAAGGAGAGTACCGAATGCAGTCTCAACTCGGAGCTGCATTGTAATTTAGAGAATTACAAGTAGCTCCATTGCGTGCTTCGCACCCGTTAAGGAGTAAAAGAAGCATTAGAGTGAAAGTAGTATTTGGGTAGCGTGTTTTGGGTAGTTTGTTTGTAGAATGCAAGTAATTTTGGGGAGTAAGTAGAGAAAAGAAAAGAAAAAAATGAAAGAAAAAAGAAGTTGTTTACTTAAAGCTATCAAGTTCGTCTAAGAAAGAACTTCGGGGTACACTATTTTACTAGTAGAGGTGCTACCGGCAGGGAGACAGGCCACGATGTTGGACGTGTTGGTGGTCCGAGAAAAGGTGACGTACAGCTGGCCATGCGTGAAACAGCTATCACGCAAATCCAGTCCGATGCGACCACTATACGACTGACCCTGTGCCTTATTGGTAATGATGGAAAAACAGACACGTACTGGGAACTGGGTGCGAGTGAAGTTGGGAACCGGAAAGTTGTCGTCTCCAGGTCCACAGGGCATGCGCGGCAGGCAAAGTGCGTTGCAACATTTATTCCAGAAGCGAGTCGAGGGAACAGTACGTTGCTTTGCATGTCTTCTACGGTATAGATGGCACCATTGACGTGGCCGTTTGAGGGATCAAAGTTGCGAAGGAGCATAACCACAAAGCCCTTTTTGAGTTTGAGGCGATGGTCCGGCAGCGCTGACCCGGCAGTCAGAATGTTGAGCATCTCGACAGGGTACTGCAGCGCAGCACCGTCCTCGTCGCTCACCTTGTCCGCACTGAGGTACATGCGATACGCTCCAGGTATCATGTGGCCTACAAAACCGTTGAGCTCTGGTAGGCGATAGTTTCGTGCAGTTATAATCACCGTTGACGTTAGCCAATCCGCATCTATGAAACTTTGAGCGATACCCTGAAAGACGTTGCGGACATTGGTGCGGAACGATTCCACACATTTTACGGTCTCTGGAAGTGTGAAGGGGTGCTTTGGTGGGACAGGGCCTGGCAGTCTGCACTCTCCAATCTGCAAGAGCGTGTTTGGAAACTCCAGTGCCTCCTTTGTCGCTGTGGGGTCTCGACGGAGCGCAGAAAGGCGCATGTTCTCAGTCAATCTCAAGGTGCGAAAGTGAGAAAAGAGACTTGAGCGTTTGACGCATGCGTTGACGATCACTGATCGAGAGCCGCCACGAACAACGGAGAGAATCTGCCGAAAGTCGCCAGAAAGCAATACGAACTTGCCTCCAAAGGGGAGCTGCGAGCGCGGTATGTCACGGAGAGTGCGGTCTACGGCTTCGACGCAGAAGCGATGACACATTACGATCTCGTCCAAGAAAATGAGGTTGACGTTCTCCATCCGATGGGCCAGGTGCGAGTTGACTGGGATGTTGCACGTGCTCTCAGTGGTGGCTGGGATGGGAATCCTGAACACGGAGTGGGCAGTCAGACCGCCCTCAAGCAGTATGGCTGCTACAGCAGACGTGGGTACCGTAAGGACGGACTTGCCACGAAGGCGTAACGTCACCTGAATTGCCTTGGAGAGGAAGGTCTTGCCGGTTCCACCCGGAGCATCCAAGAAAAAGACGCGAGTGGATGGCTGCGTTGGTGTAGAAGGACCACCAAGACCCGGCAAGCTCTCCGCGGACACACCAGGAAGGATGGCCCCCACGACGGTATTGAACTCCAGACGCTGACGCTCATTGAAGAGAGGGAGGGCGGATTGCACAGTGTCGTTCAGCTCCGACTGGATTTGCTGCGGAGACCGAGCTGGAGCGCGCATTTCCGGTAGGTCCTGCATGGGTGTCGGAAGACCGTACGATGACAGAGACGCCAGTGGGCCACCCATTTCTTGCAATGCCTTTTGCACTTCTAAGAGAACGTAAGAGCTGGCTCTTTCGTCGTTGGCCAGTGCATGCATCATGCCGCGATGTCGAGTGCGTATATCCTGAAGGAACATCGATAGATGCTGCTCTACGAGAAAACAGGGGTCCGACGGCTGGCAGTAAAGCAAGATGGTGACAAACAAATGAGAGAGTGGAACAAATGAGGAGCAAAGGACTCGCGTAGTGCCTGTGTCCACTCACTGTCGTCGGCGAGAAGGCCCATCTTGAGGCAGGACTCCCTGAAGCTACCAAACTGCTGACCATCCAGGATGCGGAGATGCTGAAAGGAAGTAGCACCCGCTGTGTGGGTCAAGAGTAAGCGGAGGTAGTACCGCTCACCCTCTCGTGGACTGGCAGTGTAAATGCGCCCAACTACATGCGCACCGCTGCCAGTGAAGTCGTATAGATCGGCTGCTGCAGTGGCCGCTGAGGAGGAGGTGGGCTGGCTTCGAGACACCGAACGACGTCGGAGACATGCACGCGGCTTCCAGCATTTGTTTGATTTGTTCCAAGTGAAGTACCTCGGGAACTGGGCATAAGGGATATGCTGTGCACCGGGGTACTTTTGGTTGGCCACAAACCACTCAGTCAGCTTGGTTCCTGCCCGCTCTCTGTTAGCCGCAGAGTGCTCGTCGCCTTCCTGGAAGAACACCGTATGGTGATCTTCCAAGTGTACTTCAAGCCGCACGACGGGTGGATTGCGATCGACAATGTCGAACGCAAGCAACCGCCACACTGCTTCGGAGGCTGACACATACCGTGCGTCCTGGAAGTTCTGGATCTAGTCATGGCGTCCGTTCTCATCTACAATCTCCATGGTGACTCTGTCGGAACCCTTGCACACATACTTGAAGAGGTACTTGATACCGCCAAGTCGTGATATGCATAGCTCAACGTTGATGTGGCATGCAAACCGGCGGAGAAGCTCTGGGCAATGTGGAACCACCCACGAATTGTCCAACGTCACTACGCGCTGTGGACGGCCGACCCTGCAGCTTCGTTCCACAGACACCCTGCCCTCGGAAGGAGCGCGTCTTCGGTAGCTGATGTAGTACTCATTCTCAAGCCGTGCAGTTTCGGAGCCAAACGGCTTCGGAAAGTGCTTCAAGCAGATCAGCTCACGCATGCACAGCGCTGAACGGTTTCCTGCACCGCACGGAGTGTGAATCATGTGCTTGAGCACCAACTCTTGTAAGGTAGCGTCGGAGGAAGGAGGAATCTTAGCTGAGATGAGCTCGTCAATGTCAGCAGGGTCTCGTAGCTGCTGCTTTGCATCTTCGTTGAGGAAGAAGATAGTAGGCGCGTGCGGTAGGCCTCGCTTTTGCAACTCGACTACCCGCACGTGAGCAAGAACGGCTCTAAAGGAATGTTCATCAATGACAAACGACATCAAGGCTTTCATCTTGAGACGAAACACTCGAGCACGAAGATCAGGTAGATCGGGAGCGCACTGACCATCGAACAGCGCCCTGGTGATCTCAGGCCAGTTCGGATTGCACTTCATCGTGAGAAAGATATCGGGGTGCCGAATAGTGTTGGATATGGCGATGATGTCGTGCATTTGCTGTCTCATGTATCGGTCACCTCCTACAAATGTGGAGGGCAACACGAACAGTCGTCCAGCGCGAACCGCATCGGCCTCATCCACGCCCAGCAGAGAGTCACCCAGGCTCTCCCGCAGGGATGTATAGTCCGCAGCTCGAAGTCTGTCCTGGTTGTGTCGTAAGTAAGACAAACGCTTCGACTCAACCTTGCAGAACTGGTCAACCATGTACTGCTGGAAGAGCCGTTTGCCGCGTAGAATCGTACTGAACTCTGTCGGTCTCTCGAAAAGCTGCTACGAATAATACATCAGCGGAGTCACCTTCTTCTCTCTCGAGGCGTTTGGTGGGCAATATCTCATCTCAGGGTGCCATCCGTCCTGGCCACATGGGAACAAAAGAACGTAGCTCAAGGGATCGTACGATCTGTGAATGACGGGGATAGTGTCCAGCACCTCATCAACGTTTACAGTCAGCTCTTTACGCCTACGCACAACAATATCGCGCGTCCAAATCTCGCCGTCCACATTCCCTGGAATGATGGCAGCTACTTGCGACGCCTCGGGCCCGCTGTAGCGACGAACATGCTCGCTGCGGGGCCGTCTATCAGCATGGATCACCATCTGATACGTATTTGCTGGCGTATCGGTGATAGCCCACTCGCGCAGGCTGCAGAATGTCTGCGCGTATGGATTCCCCGTGTGCAGCATGGCAGCCAACTGAGACAGCAGTTCCGGTTGGAGGCGGGGCAGCAAGCCCGCTCGCCTCGCAGACTGCGCGTCATAGTCGGTGTCATGGATGTAAACGGACAGAAATGCGGGCTGGACACCCTGAGCGGGAATGAGCGGACCCATGTAGTGATAGATCTGTCCCTGCATGGTGATCGTAGGATTGAAGGTAGAGTCTCCTGAACCACGGCTCACCCAGTTTGCCTTGACAGAAGCCATACACATAACGGTGTTGTAGGCACGGATCTCAGCCCGAAAGTGGTTCTCTCGGGGCCCAGTTGCAGTCAGCAGTTGACGAAGAAGAGGCGGAGGCTCCACAAGTGCAAAGAAGCTGAGATGCCCTTCGTGCAGCACTGCGAGAAAAGAGGTTGCGAGCGGGAGCTGCTCAAAACCCTTTCCTCTTTTAAATGCAGTGCCTTGCAAAAGCGGCACTCTACATTCATGAGACCGAGGTCCATGTAGCCGCTCTCGTCAAAATCATCCGAGTCAAACAATCGGTGGGCCACGTTTTGGCTCTCGCACTGAGATTCAAGACGCTGTTGCCTCTGAGCTGCGCTCTCGAGCTCTGGCGATGCCTGTCTAGATGTTGTTTCAGAGTGACGGCGAGAATGTTCAGCAGCGGGGCCATCCTGTTGCCTTGCAGCACGATGGGCGTCACGATCTTTTGCCTGAACATTTGCGCGATTATCTGGCGTCTCTGAAGCTCGTGCCGAAGCAGTGGCTGTACAGTCGGGCTCACGAACGTCATCAGTGTGCGCGGCGGAAGCTCTAGCCCTTCTTCTTCTCGCACGTTCCCTATCAGCTGCTCTTCGTGCTTCACGCTGTTCCTCAGTTTCATTTGCCCTCCGTATGGCTGCTCGCTCTCTATCACGACGTCTCCTCTCTGCCTGTTACTCACTGGAATCTGCTCGACGTCTTGCAGCAGTACGTTGACGGTTCTGCTCACGTGTGGCATCGCCTGAAGCACTGGGCTGAGTTGGAGGCATTCTAAAAAGAACTTAAGCGCACGACACAAAAGAAAAACTGTCCAAAGACCGGCAAAGCAAAAAAGAAAAGAAGAAAAAATGAAAAAAAAGGATATGGTCGAGAACAATTGTGCTATGGGCTTCCAAACCCTTTTATGCACCTAGCACCGAAGTTTTGGATCGTTGCAGCGAAGAGAGAATATCTTGACCACAAAGAAACCGCCTAGATTGAGAACTGACCTGTACAGAGTAAAGAAGGGGCCGTGCCTGGAGAGTCTGCCAGGACTGCGAGATTTACAATCCCAAAATCGCTAGGCAACTCTGTGCTGGACGTACTTTAGTCCGAAGACCGTTTCCCTTTAACAGTTCCTTAGATCCAGACAAAGCCGCTGTTGCTCGACTCTTACTCTGTTGTCCCCTTTCTAGACTCTTCAAGGGCTACTCCTTCCGCGCCAAGCACGTTTTGTGGGGAGCTATCGTACCTCACGTGAACGCCACCCAGAAATAGTTGCCGAACCAATTAAATCTGGATGACGAACGCGTTATTCGGTGAGAAATTTAAACTTAACAGATCCCGCCGGTACCGCCAGCGTACCTTTTTCAGACGTCCTGACTCGCCCACAGTGCTAGAACCAACACCGTAGGTTAACCACAGCGAAGGAGATCGCGAGCGCTCAGTGGGCGAGTGCATTGCACGCTTTTGTATAGCGTGCAATGCCATTGGCGCACATGACCGTTGAAAAATAGTAATTAAAACGGTCATGTGCACTGCACTGCAACGGATCGGTTACTGTAGTGTAGTGGGTGGGCTACTTTGGTCAAACGGTTAGGCTACTGTGGCGTGGCAAAAGGCGCCAGGTGGAAACGTGTCGCAATATGCGGTGCAAGATGCCTCTTAGAGCGCATAAAATGCCACGTTTCCACTTGGCAGCCTCCTTGCCGATTTTGCAGCCAATGAGTGAGAGTTAGCTGACACACAGACAGACAGAAAGACAAAAATGGTCTTTAGTATAGTGCGCAGGACAATTGGATCCATTGCGTGCTTCGCACGCGTTAAGGAGTAGAAGAAGCATTAGAGTGAAAGGAGTATTTGGGTAGCGTGTTATGGGTAGTTTGTTTGTAGAATGCAAGTATTTTTGGGTAGTAAGAAGGGAGAAGAAAAGAAAAAAAAAAGAAAAAGGAAGAGGTTTACTTAAAGCTATCAAGTTGGTCTACGAAAGAACTTCGTGGTACAATACATTATTGGTAGAGGTGCTACCGGCAGGGAGACAGGCCACGATGTTGGACGGGTTGGTGGTCCGAGAAAAGGCGACGTACAGCTGGCCATGCGTGAAACAGCCATCACGCAAATCCAGTCCGATGCGACCACTATACGACTGACCCTGTGCCTTATTGGTAGTGATGGCAAAACAGACACGTACTGGGAACTGGGTGCGATTGAAGTTGGGAACCGGAAAGTTGTCGTCTCCAGGTCCACAGGGCATGCGCGGCAGGCATAGTGCGTTGCCACGATTCACTCCAGAAGCGAGTCGAAGGAACAGTACGTTGCTTTGCATGTCTTATACGGTATAGATGGCACCATTGACGTGGCCGTTTGAGGGATCCAAGTTGCGAAGGAGCATAACCACAAAGCCCTTTTTGAGTTTGAGGCGGTGGTCCGGCAGCGC
This sequence comes from Gracilariopsis chorda, assembly GCA_003194525.1. Taxonomy (NCBI): domain Eukaryota; phylum Rhodophyta; class Florideophyceae; order Gracilariales; family Gracilariaceae; genus Gracilariopsis; species Gracilariopsis chorda. The sequence goes on from NBIV01000086.1 coordinate 37,715, forward strand.
TGACCCAGCAGTCAGAGTGTTGAGCATCTCGACAGGGTACTGCAGTGCGGCACCGTCCTCATCGCTCACCTTGTCCGCACTGAGGTACGTGCGATACGCTCCAGGTATAATGTGGCCTACAAAGTCGTTGAGATCTGGTAGGCGATAGTTTCGTGCGGTTATAATCACCGTTGACGTTAGCCAATCTGCATCTATGTAACTTTGAGCGATACCATGAAAGACCATACGGACCATGGTGCGGAACGACTCCACACATTTTACGGACTCTGGGAGGGTGAAGGGGTGCTTTGGCGGGACAGGGCCTGGCAATCTGCACTCTCCAATCTGCAAGAGCGTGTTTGGAAACTCCAGTGCCTCCTTTGTCGCTGTGGGGTCTCGACGGAGCGCAGAAAGGCGCATGTTCGCAGTCAATCTCAAGGTGCGAAAGTGAGAAAAGAGACTTGAGTGTTTGACGCATGCGTTGACGATCACTGATCGAGAGCCGCCACGAACAACGGAGAGAATCTGCCGAAAGTCGCCAGAAAGCAATACGAACTTGCCTCCAAAGGGAAGCTGCGAGCGCGGTATGTCACGAAGAGTGCGGTCTACGGCTTCGACGCAGAAGCGATGACACATTACGATCTCGTCCCAGATAATGAGGTTGACGTTCTCCATCCGATTGGCCAGGTGCGAGTTGACCGGGATGTTGCACGTGCTCTCAGCGGGGGCTAGGATGGCAATCCTGAACACGGAGTGGGCAGTCAGACCGCCCTCAAGCAGTATGGCTGCTACAGCAGACGTGGGTACCGTAAGGACGGACTTGCCACGAAGGCGTAACGTGACCTGAATTGCCTTGGAGAGGAAGGTCTTGCCGGTTCCACGCGGAGCATCCAAGAAGAAGACGCGAGTGGATGGCTGCGTTGGTGTAGAAGGACCACCAAGACCCTGCAAGCTCTCCGCGGACACACCAGGAAGGATGGCTCCCACGACGGTATTGAACTCCAGACGCTGACGCTCATTGAAGAGAGGGAGGGCGGCTTGCACAGTGTCGTTCAGCTCCGACTGGATTTGCTGCGGAGACCGAGCTGGAGCGCGCATTTCCGGTAGGTCCTGCATGGGTTTCGGAAGACCGTACGATGACAGAGACGCCAGTGGGCCACCCATTTCTTGCAATGCTTTTTGCACTTCTAAGAGAACGTAAGAGCTGGCTCTTTCGTCGTTGGCCAGTGCGTGCATCATGCCGCGATGTCGAGTGCGTATATCCTACAGGAACATCGATAGATGCTGCTCCAACAGAAAACAGGGGTTCGACGGCTGGCAGTAAAGCAAGATGGTGACAAACAAATGAGAGAGTGGAACAAATGAGGAGCGAAGGACTCGCGTAGTGCCTGTGTCCACTCACTGTCGTCGGCGAGAAGGCCCATCTTGAGGCAGGACTCCCTGAAGCTACCAAACTGCTGACCATCCAGGATGCGGAGATGCTGAAAGGAAGTAGCATCCGTTGTGTGGGTCAAGAGTAAGCGGAGGTAGTACCGCTCACCCTCTCGTGGACTGGCAGTGTAAATGCGCCCAACTACATGCGCACCGCTGCCAGTGAAGTCGTATAGATCGGCTGCTGCAGTGGCCGCTGAGGAGGAGGTGGGCTGGCTTCGAGACACCGAACGACGTCGGAGACATGCACGCGGCTTCCAGCATTTGTTTGATTTGTTCCAAGTGAAGTACCTCGGGAACTGGGCATAAGGGATATGCTGTGCACCGGGGTACTTTTGGTTGGCCACAAACCACTCAGTCAGCTTGGTTCCTGCCCGCTCTCTGTTAGCCGCAGAGTGCTCGTCGCCTTCCTGGAAGAACACCGTATGGTGATCTTCCAAGTGTACTTCAAGCCGCACGACGGGTGGATTGCGATCGACAATGTCGAACGCAAGCAACCGCCACACTGCTTGGGAGGCTGACACATACCGTGCGTCCTGGAAGTTCTGGATCTCGTCATGGCGTCCGTTCTCATCTACAATCTCCATGGTGACTCTGTCGGAACCCTTGCACACATACTTGAAGAGGTACTTGATACCGCCAAGTCGTGATATGCATAGCTCAACGTTGATGTGGCATGCAAACCGGCGGAGAAGCTCTGGGCAATGTGGAACCACCCACGAATTGTCCAACATCACTACGCGCTGTCGACGGCCGACCCTGCAGCTTCGTTCCACAGACACCCCGCCCTCGGAAGGAGCGCGTCTTCGGTAGCTGATGTAGTACTCATTCTCAAGCCGTGCAGTTTCGGAGCCAAACGGCTTCGGAAAGTGCTTCAAGCAGATCAGCTCACGCATGCACAGCGCTGAACGGTTTCCTGCACCGCACGGAGTGTGAATCATGTGCTTGAGCACCAACTCTTGTAAGGTAGCGTCGGAGGAAGGAGGAATCTTAGCTGAGATGAGCTCGTCAATGTCAGCAGGGTCTCGTAGCTGCTGCTTTGCATCTTCGTTGAGGAAGAAGATAGTGTGCGCGTGCGGTAGGCCTCGCTTTTGCAACTCGACTACCCGCACGTGAGCAAGAAGGGCTCTAAAGGAATGTTCATCAATGACAAACGACATCAAGGCTTTCATCTTGAGACGAAACACTCGAGCACAAAGATCGGGTAGGTCGGGAGCGCACTGACCATCGAACAGCGCCCTGGTGATCTCAGTCCAGTTCGGATTGCACTTCATCGTGAGAAAGATATCGGGGTGCCCAATAGTGTTGGATATGGCGATGATGTCGTGCATTTGCTGTCTCATGTATCGGTCACCTCCTACAAATGTGGAGGGCAACACGAACAGTCGTCCAGCGCGAACCGCATCGGCCTCATCCACGCCCAGCAGAGAGTCACCCAGGCTCTCCCGCAGGGATGTATAGTCCGCAGCTCGAAGTCTGTCCTGGTTGTGTCGTAAGTAAGACAAACGCTTCGACTCAACCTTGCAGAACTGGTCAACCATGTACTGCTGGAAGAGCCGTTTGCCGCGTAGAATCGTACTGAACTCTGTCGGTCTCTCGAAAAGCTGCTACGAATAATACATCAGCGGAGTCACCTTCTTCTCTCTCGAGGCGTTTGGTGGGCAATATCTCATCTCAGGGTGCCATCCGTCCTGGCCACATGGGAACAAAAGAACGTAGCTCAAGGGATCGTACGATCTGTGACTGACGGGGATAGTGTCCAGCACCTCATCAACGTTTACAGTCAGCTCTTTACGCCTACGCACAACAATATCGCGCGCCCCAATCTCGCCGTCCACATTCCCTGGAATGATGGCAGCTACTTGCGACGCCTCGGGCCCGCTGTAGCGACGAACATGCTCGCTGCGGGGCCGTCTATCAGCATGGATCACCATCTGATACGTATTTGCTGGCGTATCGGTGATAGCCCACTCGCGCAGGCAGCAGAATGTCTGCGCGTATGGATTCCCCGTGTGCAGCATGGCAGCCAACTGAGACAGCAGTTCCGGTTGGAGGCGGGGCAGCAAGCCCGCTCGCCTCGCAGACTGCGCGTCATAGTCGGTGTCATGGATGTAAACAGACAGAAATGCGGGCTGAAAACCCTGAGCGGGAATGAGCGGACCCATGTAGTGAGAGATCTGTCCCTGCATGGTGATCGTAGGATTGAAGGTAGAGTCTCCTGAACCACGGCTCACCCAGTTTGCCTTGACAGAAGCCATACACATAACGGTGTTGTAGGCACGGATCTCAGCCCGAAAGTGGTTCTCTCGGGGCCCAGTCGCAGTCAGCAGTTGACGAAGAAGAGGCGGAGGCTCCACAAGTGCAAAGAAGCTGAGATGCCCCTTCGTGCAGCACTGCGAGAAAAGAGGTTGCGAGCGGGAGCTGCTCAAAACCCTTTCCTCTTTTAAATGCAGTGCCTTGCAAAAGCGGCACTCTACATTCATGAGACCGAGGTCCATGTAGCCGCTCTCGTCAAAATCATCCGAGTCAAACAATCGGTGGGCCACGTTTTGGCTCTCGCACTGAGATTCAAGACGCTGTTGCCTCTGAGCTGCGCTCTCGAGCTCTGGCGATGCCTGTCTAGATGTTGTTTCAGAGTGACGGCGAGAATGTTCAGCAGCGGGGCCATCCTGTTGCCTTGCAGCACGATGGGCGTCACGATCTTTTGCCTGAACATTTGCGCGATTATCTGGCGTCTCTGAAGCTCGTGCCGAAGCAGTAGCTGTACAGTCGGGCTCACGAACGTCATCAGTGTGCGCGGCGGAAGCTCTAGCCCTTCTTCTTCTCGCACGTTCCCTATCAGCTGCTCTTCGTGCTTCACGCTGTTCCTCAGTTTCATTTGCCCTCCGTATGGCTGCTCGCTCTCTATCACGACGTCTCCTCTCTGCCTGTTACTCACTGGAATCTGCTCGACGTCTTGCAGCAGTACGTTGACGGTTCTGCTCACGTGTGGCATCGCCTGAAGCACTGGGCTGAGTTGGAGGCATTCTAAAAAGAACTTAAGCGCACGACACAAAAGACAAACTGTCCAAAGACCGGCAAAGCAAAAAAAGAAAAGAAGAAAAAATGAAAAAAAAAGGATATGGTCGAGAACAATTGTGCTACGGGCTTCCAAACCCTTTTATGCACCTAGCACCGAAGTTTTGGATCGTTGCAGCGAAGAGAGAATATCTTGACCACAAAGAAACCGCCTAGATTGAGAACTGACCTGTACAGAGTAAAGAAGGGGCCGTGCCTGGAGAGTCTGCCAGGACTGCGAGATTTACAATCCCAAAATCGCTAGGCAACTCTGTGCTGGACGTACTTTAGTCCGAAGACCGTTTCCCTTTAACAGTTCCTTAGATCCAGACAAAGCCGCTGTTGCTCGACTCTTACTCTGTTGTCCCCTTTCTAGACTCTTCAAGGGCTACTCCTTCCGCGCCAAGCACGTTTTGTGGGGAGCTATCGTACCTCACGTGAACGCCACCCAGAAATAGTTGCCGAACCAATTAAATCTGGATGACGAACGCGTTATTCGGTGAGAAATTTAAACTTAACAGATCCCGCCGGTACCGCCAGCGTACCTTTTTCAGACGTCCTGACTCGCCCACAGTGCTAGAACCAACACCGTAGGTTAACCACAGCGAAGGAGATCGCGAGCGCTCAGTGGGCGAGTGCATTGCACGCTTTTGTATAGCGTGCAATGCCATTGGCGCACATGACCGTTGAAAAATAGTAATTAAAACGGTCATGTGCACTGCACTGCAACGGATCGGTTACTGTAGTGTAGTGGGTGGGCTACTTTGGTCAAACGGTTAGGCTACTGTGGCGTGGCAAAAGGCGCCAGGTGGAAACGTGTCGCAATATGCGGTGCAAGATGCCTCTTAGAGCGCATAAAATGCCACGTTTCCACTTGGCAGCCTCCTTGCCGATTTTGCAGCCAATGAGTGAGCGTTAGCTGACACACAGACAGACAGAAAGACAAAAATGGTCTTTAGTATAGTGCGCAGGACAATTGGATCCATTGCGTGCTTCGCACGCGTTAAGGAGTAGAAGAAGCATTAGATTGAAAGGAGTATTTGGGTAGCGTGTTATGGGTAGTTTGTTTGTAGAATGCAAGTATTTTTGGGTCGTAAGAAGGGAGAAGAAAAGAAAAAAAAAAGAAAAAGGAAGAGGTTTACTTAAAGCTATCAAGTTGGTCTACGAAAGAACTTCGTGGTACAATACATTATTGGTAGAGGTGCTACCGGCAGGGAGACAGGCCACGATGTTGGACGGGTTGGTGGTCCGAGAAAAGGCGACGTACAGCTGGCCATGCGTGAAACAGCCATCACGCAAATCCAGTCCGATGCGACCACTATACGACTGACCCTGTGCCTTATTGGTAGTGATGGCAAAACAGACACGTACTGGGAACTGGGTGCGATTGAAGTTGGGAACCGGAAAGTTGTCGTCTCCAGGTCCACAGGGCATGCGCGGCAGGCATAGTGCGTTGCCACGATTCACTCCAGAAGCGAGTCGAAGGAACAGTACGTTGCTTTGCATGTCTTATACGGTATAGATGGCACCATTGACGTGGCCGTTTGAGGGATCCAAGTTGCGAAGGAGCATAACCACAAAGCCCTTTTTGAGTTTGAGGCGGTGGTCCGGCAGCGCTGACCCAGCAGTCAGAGTGTTGAGCATCTCGACAGGGTACTGCAGCGCGGCACCGTCCTCGTCGCTCACCTTGTCCGCACTGAGGTACGTGCGATACGCTCCAGGTATAATGTGGCCTACAAAGTCGTTGAGATCTGGTAGGCGATAGTTTCGTGCGGTTATAATCACCGTTGAAGTTAGCCAATCTGCATCTATGTAACTTTGAGCGATACCCTGAAAGACCATACGGACCATGGTGCGGAACGACTCCACACATTTTACGGACTCTGGGAGGGTGAAGGGGTGCTTTGGCGGGACAGGGCCTGGCAATCTGCACTCTCCAATCTGCAAGAGCGTGTTTGGAAACTCCAGTGCCTCCTTTGTCGCTGTGGGGTCTCGACGGAGCGCAGAAAGGCGCATGTTCGCAGTCAATCTCAAGGTGCGAAAGTGAGAAAAGAGACTTGAGTGTTTGACGCATGCGTTGACGATCACTGATCGAGAGCCGCCACGAACAACGGGGAGAATCTGCCAAAAGTCGCCAGAAAGCAATACGAACTTGCCTCCAAAGGGAAGCTGCGAGCGCGGTATGTCACGAAGAGTGCGGTCTACGGCTTCGACGCAGAAGCGATGACACATTACGATCTCGTCCCAGATAATGAGGTTGACGTTCTCCATCCGATTGGCCAGGTGCGAGTTGACCGGGATGTTGCACGTGCTCTCAGCGGGGGCTAGGATGGCAATCCTGAACACGGAGTGGGCAGTCAGACCGCCCTCAAGCAGTATGGCTGCTACAGCAGACGTGGGTACCGTAAGGACGGACTTGCCACGAAGGCGTAACGTGACCTGAATTGCCTTGGAGAGGAAGGTCTTGCCGGTTCCACGCGGAGCATCCAAGAAGAAGACGCGAGTGGATGGCTGCGTTGGTGTAGAAGGACCACCAAGACCCTGCAAGCTCTCCGCGGACACACCAGGAAGGATGGCTCCCACGACGGTATTGAACGCCAGACGCTGACGCTCATTGAAGAGAGGGAGGGCGGCTTGCACAGTGTCGTTCAGCTCCGACTGGATTTGCTGCGGAGACCGAGCTGGAGCACGCATTTCCAGTAGGTCCTGCATGGGTGTCGGAAGACCGTACGATGACAGAGACGCCAGTGGGCCACCCATTTCTTGCAATGCTTTTTGCACTTCTAAGAGAACGTAAGAGCTGGCTCTTTCGTCGTTGGCCAGTGCGTGCATCATGCCGCGATGTCGAGTGCGTATATCCTGCAGGAACATCGATAGATGCTGCTCCAACAGAAAACAGGGGTTCGACGGCTGGCAGTAAAGCAAGATGGTGACAAACAAATGAGAGAGTGGAACAAATGAGGAGCGAAGGACTCGCGTAGTGCCTGTGTCCACTCACTGTCGTCGGCGAGAAGGCCCATCTTGAGGCAGGACTCCCTGAAGCTACCAAACTGCTGACCATCCAGGATGCGGAGATGCTGAAAGGAAGTAGCACCCGTTGTGTGGGTCAAGAGTAAGCGGAGGTAGTACCGCTCACCCTCTCGTGGACTGGCAGTGTAAATGCGCCCAACTACATGCGCACCGCTGCCAGTGAAGTCGTATAGATCGGCTGCTGCAGTGGCCGCTGAGGAGGAGGTGGGCTGGCTTCGAGACACCGAACGACGTCGGAGACATGCACGCGGCTTCCAGCATTTGTTTGATTTGTTCCAAGTGAAGTACCTCGGGAACTGGGCATAAGGGATATGCTGTGCACCGGGGTACTTTTGGTTGGCCACAAACCACTCAGTCAGCTTGGTTCCTGCCCGCTCTCTGTTAGCCGCAGAGTGCTCGTCGCCTTCCTGGAAGAACACCGTATGGTGATCTTCCAAGTGTACTTCAAGCCGCACGACGGGTGGATTGCGATCGACAATGTCGAACGCAAGCAACCGCCACACTGCTTGGGAGGCTGACACATACCGTGCGTCCTGGAAGTTCTGGATCTCGTCATGGCGTCCGTTCTCATCTACAATCTCCATGGTGACTCTGTCGGAACCCTTGCACACATACTTGAAGAGGTACTTGATACCGCCAAGTCGTGATATGCATAGCTCAACGTTGATGTGGCATGCAAACCGGCGGAGAAGCTCTGGGCAATGTGGAACCACCCACGAATTGTCCAACATCACTACGCGCTGTCGACGGCCGACCCTGCAGCTTCGTTCCACAGACACCCCGCCCTCGGAAGGAGCGCGTCTTCGGTAGCTGATGTAGTACTCATTCTCAAGCCGTGCAGTTTCGGAGCCAAACGGCTTCGGAAAGTGCTTCAAGCAGATCAGCTCGCGCATGCACAGCGCTGAACGGTTGCCTGCACCGCACGGAGTGTGAATCATGTGCTTGAGCACCAACTCTTGTAAGGTAGCGTCGGAGGAAGGAGGAATCTTAGCTGAGATGAGCTCGTCAATTTCAGCAGGGTCTCGTAGCTGCTGCTTTGCATCTTCGTTGAGGAAGAAGATAGTGTGCGCGTGCGGTAGGCCTCGCTTTTGAAACTCGACTACCCGCACGTGAGCAAGAACGGCTCTAAAGGAATGTTCATCAATGACAAACGACATCAAGGCTTTCATCTTGAGACGAAACACTCGAGCACAAAGATCGGGTAGGTCGGGAGCGCACTGACCATCGAACAGCGCCCTGGTGATCTCAGTCCAGTTCGGATTGCACTTCATCGTGAGAAAGATATCGGGGTGCCCAATAGTGTTGGATATGGCGATGATGTCGTGCATTTGCTGTCTCATGTATCGGTCACCTCCTACAAATGTGGAGGGCAACACGAACAGTCGTCCAGCGCGAACCGCATCGGCCTCATCCACGCCCAGCAGAGAGTCACCCAGGCTCTCCCGCAGGGATGTATAGTCCGCAGCTCGAAGTCTGTCCTGGTTGTGTCGTAAGTAAGACAAACGCTTCGACTCAACCTTGCAGAACTGGTCAACCATGTACTGCTGGAAGAGCCGTTTGCCGCGTAGAATCGTACTGAACTCTGTCGGTCTCTCGAAAAGCTGCTACGAATAATACATCAGCGGAGTCACCTTCTTCTCTCTCGAGGCGTTTGGTGGGCAATATCTCATCTCAGGGTGCCATCCGTCCTGGCCACATGGGAACAAAAGAACGTAGCTCAAGGGATCGTACGATCTGTGACTGACGGGGATAGTGTCCAGCACCTCATCAACGTTTACAGTCAGCTCTTTACGCCTACGCACAACAATATCGCGCGCCCCAATCTCGCCGTCCACATTCCCTGGAATGATGGCAGCTACTTGCGACGCCTCGGGCCCGCTGTAGCGACGAACATGCTCGCTGCGGGGCCGTCTATCAGCATGGATCACCATCTGATACGTATTTGCTGGCGTATCGGTGATAGCCCACTCGCGCAGGCTGCAGAATGTCTGCGCGTATGGATTCCCCGTGTGCAGCATGGCAGCCAACTGAGACAGCAGTTCCGGTTGGAGGCGGGGCAGCAAGCCCGCTCGCCTCGCAGACTGCGCGTCATAGTCGGTGTCATGGATGTAAACAGACAGAAATACGGGCTGGACACCCTGAGCGGGAATGAGCGGACCCATGTAGTGATAGATCTGTCCCTGCATGGTGATCGTAGGATTGAAAGTAGAGTCTCCTGAACCACGGCTCACCCAGTTTGCCTTGACAGAAGCCATACACATAACGGTGTTGTAGGCACGGATCTCAGCCCGAAAGTGGTTCTCTCGGGGCCCAGTCGCAGTCAGCAGTTGACGAAGAAGAGGCGGAGGCTCCACAAGTGCAAAGAAGCTGAGATGCCCCTTCGTGCAGCACTGCGAGAAAAGAGGTTGCGAGCGGGAGCTGCTCAAAACCCTTTCCTCTTTTAAATGCAGTGCCTTGCAAAAGCAGCACTCTACATTCATGAGACCGAGGTCCATGTAGCCGCTCTCGTCAAAATCATCCGAGTCAAACAATCGGTGGGCCACGTTTTGGCTCTCGCACTGAGATTCAAGACGCTGTTGCCTCTGAGCTGCGCTCTCGAGCTCTGGCGATGCCTGTCTAGATGTTGTTTCAGAGTGACGGCGAGAATGTTCAGCAGCGGGGCCATCCTGTTGCCTTGCAGCAGGATGGGCGTCACGATCTTTTGCCTGAATATTTGCGCGATTATCTGGCGTCTCTGAAGCTCGTGCAGAAGCAGTGGCTGTACAGTCGGGCTCACGAACGTCATCAGTGTGCGCGGCGGAAGCTCTAGCCCTTCTTCTTCTCGCACGTTCCCTATCAGCTGCTCTTCGTGCTTCACGCTGTTCCTCAGTTTCATTTGCCCTCCGTATGGCTGCTCGCTCTCTATCACGACGTCTCCTCTCTGCCTGTTACTCACTGGAATCTGCTCGACGTCTTGCAGCAGTACGTTGACGGTTCTGCTCACGTGTGGCATCGCCTGAAGCACTGGGCTGAGTTGGAGGCATTCTAAAAAGAACTTAAGCGCACGACACAAAAGACAAACTGTCCAAAGACCGGCAAAGCAAAAAAAGAAAAGAAGAAAAAATGAAAAAAAAGGATATGGTCGAGAACAATTGTGCTACGGGCTTCCAAACCCTTTTATGCACCTAGCACCGAAGTTTTGGATCGTTGCAGCGAAGAGAGAATATCTTGACCACAAAGAAACCGCCTAGATTGAGAACTGACCTGTACAGAGTAAAGAAGGGGCCGTGCCTGGAGAGTCTGCCAGGACTGCGAGATTTACAATCCCAAAATCGCTAGGTAACTCTGTGCTGGACGTACTTTAGTCCGAAGACCGTTTCCCTTTAACAGTTCCTTAGATCCAGACAAAGCCGCTGTTGCTCGACTCTTACTCTGTTGTCCCCTTTCTAGACTCTTCAAGGGCTACTCCTTCCGCGCAAAGCACGTTTTGTGGGGAGCTATCGTACCTCACGTGAACGCCACCCAGAAATAGTTGCCGAACCAATTAAATCTGGATGACGAACGCGTTATTCGGTGAGAAATTTAAACTTAACAGATCCCGCCGGTACCGCCAGCGTACCTTTTTCAGACGTCCTGACTCGCCCACAGTGCTAGAACCAACACCGTAGGTTAACCACAGCGAAGGAGATCGCGAGCGCTCAGTGGGCGAGTGCATTGCACGCTTTTGTATAGCGTGCAATGCCATTGGCGCACATGACCGTTGAAAAATAGTAATTAAAACGGTCATGTGCACTGCACTGCAACGGATCGGTTACTGTAGTGTAGTGGGTGGGCTACTTTGGTCAAACGGTTAGGCTACTGTGGCGTGGCAAAAGGCGCCAGGTGGAAACGTGTCGCAATATGCGGTGCAAGATGCCTCTTAGAGCGCATAAAATGCCACGTTTCCACTTGGCAGCCTCCTTGCCGATTTTGCAGCCAATGAGTGAGCGTTAGCTGACACACAGACAGACAGAAAGACAAAAATGGTCTTTAGTATAGTGCGCAGGACAATTGGATCCATTGCGTGCTTCGCACGCGTTAAGGAGTAGAAGAAGCATTAGAGTGAAAGGAGTATTTGGGTAGCGTGTTATGGGTAGTTTGTTTGTAGAATGCAAGTATTTTTGGGTAGTAAGAAGGGAGAAGAAAAGAAAAAAAAAAAGAAAAAGGAAGAGGTTTACTTAAAGCTATCAAGTTGGTCTACGAAAGAACTTCGTGGTACAATACATTATTGGTAGAGGTGCTACCGGCAGGGAGACAGGCCACGATGTTGGACGGGTTGGTGGTCCGAGAAAAGGCGACGTACAGCTGGCCATGCGTGAAACAGCCATCACGCAAATCCAGTCCGATGCGACCACTATACGACTGACCCTGTGCCTTATTGGTAGTGATGGCAAAACAGACACGTACTGGGAACTGGGTGCGATTGAAGTTGGGAACCGGAAAGTTGTCGTCTCCAGGTCCACAGGGCATGCGCGGCAGGCATAGTGCGTTGCCACGATTCACTCCAGAAGCGAGTCGAAGGAACAGTACATTGCTTTGCATGTCTTATACGGTATAGATGGCACCATTGACGTGGCCGTTTGAGGGATCCAAGTTGCGAAGGAGCATAACCACAAAGCCCTTTTTGAGTTTGAGGCGGTGGTCCGGCAGCGCTGACCCAGCAGTCAGAGTGTTGAGCATCTCGACAGGGTACTGCAGCGCGGCACCGTCCTCGTCGCTCACCTTGTCCGCACTGAGGTACGTGCGATACGCTCCAGGTATAATGTGGCCTACAAAGTCGTTGAGATCTGGTAGGCGATAGTTTCGTGCGGTTATAATCACCGTTGAAGTTAGCCAATCTGCATCTATGTAACTTTGAGCGATACCCTGAAAGACCATACGGACCATGGTGCGGAACGACTCCACACATTTTACGGACTCTGGGAGGGTGAAGGGGTGCTTTGGCGGGACAGGGCCTGGCAATCTGCACTCTCCAATCTGCAAGAGCGTGTTTGGAAACTCCAGTGCCTCCTTTGTCGCTGTGGGGTCTCGACGGAGCGCAGAAAGGCGCATGTTCGCAGTCAATCTCAAGGTGCGAAAGTGAGAAAAGAGACTTGAGTGTTTGACGCATGCGTTGACGATCACTGATCGAGAGCCGCCACGAACAACGGGGAGAATCTGCCAAAAGTCGCCAGAAAGCAATACGAACTTGCCTCCAAAGGGAAGCTGCGAGCGCGGTATGTCACGAAGAGTGCGGTCTACGGCTTCGACGCAGAAGCGATGACACATTACGATCTCGTCCCAGATAATGAGGTTGACGTTCTCCATCCGATTGGCCAGGTGCGAGTTGACCGGGATGTTGCACGTGCTCTCAGCGGGGCTAGGATGGCAATCCTGAACACGGAGTGGGCAGTCAGACCGCCCTCAAGCAGTATGGCTGCTACAGCAGACGTGGGTACCGTAAGGACGGACTTGCCACGAAGGCGTAACGTGACCTGAATTGCCTTGGAGAGGAAGGTCTTGCCGGTTCCACGCGGAGCATCCAAGAAGAAGACGCGAGTGGATGGCTGCGTTGGTGTAGAAGGACCACCAAGACCCTGCAAGCTCTCCGCGGACACACCAGGAAGGATGGCTCCCACGACGGTATTGAACGCCAGACGCTGACGCTCATTGAAGAGAGGGAGGGCGGCTTGCACATTGTCGTTCAGCTCCGACTGGATTTGCTGCGGAGACCGAGCTGGAGCACGCATTTCCAGTAGGTCCTGCATGGGTGTCGGAAGACCGTACGATGACAGAGACGCCAGTGGGCCACCCATTTCTTGCAATGCTTTTTGCACTTCTAAGAGAACGTAAGAGCTGGCTCTTTCGTCGTTGGCCAGTGCGTGCATCATGCCGCGATGTCGAGTGCGTATATCCTGCAGGAACATCGATAGATGCTGCTCCAACAGAAAACAGGGGTTCGACGGCTGGCAGTAAAGCAAGATGGTGACAAACAAATGAGAGAGTGGAACAAATGAGGAGCGAAGGACTCGCGTAGTGCCTGTGTCCACTCACTGTCGTCGGCGAGAAGGCCCATCTTGAGGCAGGACTCCCTGAAGCTACCAAACTGCTGACCATCCAGGATGCGGAGATGCTGAAAGGAAGTAGCACCCGTTGTGTGGGTCAAGAGTAAGCGGAGGTAGTACCGCTCACCCTCTCGTGGACTGGCAGTGTAAATGCGCCCAACTACATGCGCACCGCTGCCAGTGAAGTCGTATAGATCGGCTGCTGCAGTGGCCGCTGAGGAGGAGGTGGGCTGGCTTCGAGACACCGAACGACGTCGGAGACATGCACGCGGCTTCCAGCATTTGTTTGATTTGTTCCAAGTGAAGTACCTCGGGAACTGGGCATAAGGGATATGCTGTGCACCGGGGTACTTTTGGTTGGCCACAAACCACTCAGTCAGCTTGGTTCCTGCCCGCTCTCTGTTAGCCGCAGAGTGCTCGTCGCCTTCCTGGAAGAACACCGTATGGTGATCTTCCAAGTGTACTTCAAGCCGCACGACGGGTGGATTGCGATCGACAATGTCGAACGCAAGCAACCGCCACACTGCTTCAGAGGCTGACACATACCGTGCGTCCTGGAAGTTCTGGATCTCGTCATGGCGTCCGTTCTCATCTACAATCTCCATGGTGACTCTGTCGGAACCCTTGCACACATACTTGAAGAGGTACTTGATACCGCCAAGTCGTGATATGCATAGCTCAACGTTGATGTGGCATGCAAACCGGCGGAGAAGCTCTGGGCAATGTGGAACCACCCACGAATTGTCCAACATCACTACGCGCTGTCGACGGCCGACCCTGCAGCTTCGTTCCACAGACACCCCGCCCTCGGAAGGAGCGCGTCTTCGGTAGCTGATGTAGTACTCATTCTCAAGCCGTGCAGTTTCGGAGCCAAACGGCTTCGGAAAGTGCTTCAAGCAGATCAGCTCGCGCATGCACAGCGCTGAACGGTTGCCTGCACCGCACGGAGTGTGAATCATGTGCTTGAGCACCAACTCTTGTAAGGTAGCGTCGGAGGAAGGAGGAATCTTAGCTGAGATGAGCTCGTCAATTTCAGCAGGGTCTCGTAGCTGCTGCTTTGCATCTTCGTTGAGGAAGAAGATAGTGTGCGCGTGCGGTAGGCCTCGCTTTTGAAACTCGACTACCCGCACGTGAGCAAGAACGGCTCTAAAAGAATGTTCATCAATGACAAACGACATCAAGGCTTTCATCTTGAGACGAAACACTCGAGCACAAAGATCGGGTAGGTCGGGAGCGCACTGACCATCGAACAGCGCCCTGGTGATCTCAGTCCAGTTCGGATTGCACTTCATCGTGAGAAAGATATCGGGGTGCCCAATAGTGTTGGATATGGCGATGATGTCGTGCATTTGCTGTCTCATGTATCGGTCACCTCCTACAAATGTGGAGGGCAACACGAACAGTCGTCCAGCGCGAACCGCATCGGCCTCATCCACGCCCAGCAGAGAGTCACCCAGGCTCTCCCGCAGGGATGTATAGTCCGCAGCTCGAAGTCTGTCCTGGTTGTGTCGTAAGTAAGACAAACGCTTCGACTCAACCTTGCAGAACTGGTCAACCATGTACTGCTGGAAGAGCCGTTTGCCGCGTAGAATCGTACTGAACTCTGTCGGTCTCTCGAAAAGCTGCTACGAATAATACATCAGCGGAGTCACCTTCTTCTCTCTCGAGGCGTTTGGTGGGCAATATCTCATCTCAGGGTGCCATCCGTCCTGGCCACATGGGAACAAAAGAACGTAGCTCAAGGGATCGTACGATCTGTGACTGACGGGGATAGTGTCCAGCACCTCATCAACGTTTACAGTCAGCTCTTTACGCCTACGCACAACAATATCGCGCGTCCCAATCTCGCCGTCCACATTCCCTGGAATGATGGCAGCTACTTGCGACGCCTCGGGCCCGCTGTAGCGACGAACATGCTCGCTGCGGGGCCGTCTATCAGCATGGATCACCATCTGATACGTATTTGCTGGCGTATCGGTGATAGCCCACTCGCGCAGGCTGCAGAATGTCTGCGCGTATGGATTCCCCGTGTGCAGCATGGCAGCCAACTGAGACAGCAGTTCCGGTTGGAGGCGGGGCAGCAAGCCCGCTCGCCTCGCAGACTGCGCGTCATAGTCGGTGTCATGGATGTAAACAGACAGAAATACGGGCTGGACACCCTGAGCGGGAATGAGCGGACCCATGTAGTGATAGATCTGTCCCTGCATGGTGATCGTAGGATTGAAAGTAGAGTCTCCTGAACCACGGCTCACCCAGTTTGCCTTGACAGAAGCCATACACATAACGGTGTTGTAGGCACGGATCTCAGCCCGAAAGTGGTTCTCTCGGGGCCCAGTCGCAGTCAGCAGTTGACGAAGAAGAGGCGGAGGCTCCACAAGTGCAAAGAAGCTGAGATGCCCCTTCGTGCAGCACTGCGAGAAAAGAGGTTGCGAGCGGGAGCTGCTCAAAACCCTTTCCTCTTTTAAATGCAGTGCCTTGCAAAAGCAGCACTCTACATTCATGAGACCGAGGTCCATGTAGCCGCTCTCGTCAAAATCATCCGAGTCAAACAATCGGTGGGCCACGTTTTGGCTCTCGCACTGAGATTCAAGACGCTGTTGCCTCTGAGCTGCGCTCTCGAGCTCTGGCGATGCCTGTCTAGATGTTGTTTCAGAGTGACGGCGAGAATGTTCAGCAGCGGGGCCATCCTGTTGCCTTGCAGCAGGATGGGCGTCACGATCTTTTGCCTGAATATTTGCGCGATTATCTGGCGTCTCTGAAGCTCGTGCCGAAGCAGTGGCTGTACAGTCGGGCTCACGAACGTCATCAGTGTGCGCGGCGGAAGCTCTAGCCCTTCTTCTTCTCGCACGTTCCCTATCAGCTGCTCTTCGTGCTTCACGCTGTTCCTCAGTTTCATTTGCCCTCCGTATGGCTGCTCGCTCTCTATCACGACGTCTCCTCTCTGCCTGTTACTCACTGGAATCTGCTCGACGTCTTGCAGCAGTACGTTGACGGTTCTGCTCACGTGTGGCATCGCCTGAAGCACTGGGCTGAGTTGGAGGCATTCTAAAAAGAACTTAAGCGCACGACACAAAAGACAAACTGTCCAAAGACCGGCAAAGCAAAAAAAGAAAAGAAGAAAAAATGAAAAAAAAGGATATGGTCGAGAACAATTGTGCTACGGGCTTCCAAACCCTTTTATGCACCTAGCACCGAAGTTTTTGGATCGTTGCAGCGAAGAGAGAATATCTTGACCACAAAGAAACCGCCTAGATTGAGAACTGACCTGTACAGAGTAAAGAAGGGGCCGTGCCTGGAGAGTCTGCCAGGACTGCGAGATTTACAATCCCAAAATCGCTAGGTAACTCTGTGCTGGACGTACTTTAGTCCGAAGACCGTTTCCCTTTAACAGTTCCTTAGATCCAGACAAAGCCGCTGTTGCTCGACTCTTACTCTGTTGTCCCCTTTCTAGACTCTTCAAGGGCTACTCCTTCCGCGCAAAGCACATTTTGTGGGGAGCTATCGTACCTCACGTGAACGCCACCCAGAAATAGTTGCCGAACCAATTAAATCTGGATGACGAACGCGTTATTCGGTGAGAAATTTAAACTTAACAGATCCCGCCGGTACCGCCAGCGTACCTTTTTCAGACGTCCTGACTCGCCCACAGTGCTAGAACCAACACCGTAGGTTAACCACAGCGAAGGAGATCGCGAGCGCTCAGTGGGCGAGTGCATTGCACGCTTTTGTATAGCGTGCAATGCCATTGGCGCACATGACCGTTGAAAAATAGTAATTAAAACGGTCATGTGCACTGCACTGCAACGGATCGGTTACTGTAGTGTAGTGGGTGGGCTACTTTGGTCAAACGGTTAGGCTACTGTGGCGTGGCAAAAGGCGCCAGGTGGAAACGTGTCGCAATATGCGGTGCAAGATGCCTCTTAGAGCGCATAAAATGCCACGTTTCCACTTGGCAGCCTCCTTGCCGATTTTGCAGCCAATGAGTGAGCGTTAGCTGACACACAGACAGACAGAAAGACAAAAATGGTCTTTAGTATAGTGCGCAGGACAATTGGATCCATTGCGTGCTTCGCACGCGTTAAGGAGTAGAAGAAGCATTAGAGTGAAAGGAGTATTTGGGTAGCGTGTTATGGGTAGTTTGTTTGTAGAATGCAAGTATTTTTGGGTAGTAAGAAGGGAGAAGAAAAGAAAAAAAAAAGAAAAAGGAAGAGGTTTACTTAAAGCTATCAAGTTGGTCTACGAAAGAACTTCGTGGTACAATACATTATTGGTAGAGGTGCTACCGGCAGGGAGACAGGCCACGATGTTGGACGGGTTGGTGGTCCGAGAAAAGGCGACGTACAGCTGGCCATGCGTGAAACAGCCATCACGCAAATCCAGTCCGATGCGACCACTATACGACTGACCCTGTGCCTTATTGGTAGTGATGGCAAAACAGACACGTACTGGGAACTGGGTGCGATTGAAGTTGGGAACCGGAAAGTTGTCGTCTCCAGGTCCACAGGGCATGCGCGGCAGGCATAGTGCGTTGCCACGATTCACTCCAGAAGCGAGTCGAAGGAACAGTACGTTGCTTTGCATGTCTTATACGGTATAGATGGCACCATTGACGTGGCCGTTTGAGGGATCCAAGTTGCGAAGGAGCATAACCACAAAGCCCTTTTTGAGTTTGAGGCGGTGGTCCGGCAGCGCTGACCCAGCAGTCAGAGTGTTGAGCATCTCGACAGGGTACTGCAGCGCGGCACCGTCCTCGTCGCTCACCTTGTCCGCACTGAGGTACGTGCGATACGCTCCAGGTATAATGTGGCCTACAAAGTCGTTGAGATCTGGTAGGCGATAGTTTCGTGCGGTTATAATCACCGTTGACGTTAGCCAATCTGCATCTATGTAACTTTGAGCGATACCATGAAAGACCATACGGACCATGGTGCGGAACGACTCCACACATTTTACGGACTCTGGGAGGGTGAAGGGGTGCTTTGGCGGGACAGGGCCTGGCAATCTGCACTCTCCAATCTGCAAGAGCGTGTTTGGAAACTCCAGTGCCTCCTTTGTCGCTGTGGGGTCTCGACGGAGCGCAGAAAGGCGCATGTTCGCAGTCAATCTCAAGGTGCGAAAGTGAGAAAAGAGACTTGAGTGTTTGACGCATGCGTTGACGATCACTGATCGAGAGCCGCCACGAACAACGGGGAGAATCTGCCAAAAGTCGCCAGAAAGCAATACGAACTTGCCTCCAAAGGGAAGCTGCGAGCGCGGTATGTCACGAAGAGTGCGGTCTACGGCTTCGACGCAGAAGCGATGACACATTACGATCTCGTCCCAGATAATGAGGTTGACGTTCTCCATCCGATTGGCCAGGTGCGAGTTGACCGGGATGTTGCACGTGCTCTCAGCGGGGGCTAGGATGGCAATCCTGAACACGGAGTGGGCAGTCAGACCGCCCTCAAGCAGTATGGCTGCTACAGCAGACGTGGGTACCGTAAGGACGGACTTGCCACGAAGGCGTAACGTGACCTGAATTGCCTTGGAGAGGAAGGTCTTGCCGGTTCCACGCGGAGCATCCAAGAAGAAGACGCGAGTGGATGGCTGCGTTGGTGTAGAAGGACCACCAAGACCCTGCAAGCTCTCCGCGGACACACCAGGAAGGATGGCTCCCACGACGGTATTGAACGCCAGACGCTGACGCTCATTGAAGAGAGGGAGGGCGGCTTGCACATTGTCGTTCAGCTCCGACTGGATTTGCTGCGGAGACCGAGCTGGAGCACGCATTTCCAGTAGGTCCTGCATGGGTGTCGGAAGACCGTACGATGACAGAGACGCCAGTGGGCCACCCATTTCTTGCAATGCTTTTTGCACTTCTAAGAGAACGTAAGAGCTGGCTCTTTCGTCGTTGGCCAGTGCGTGCATCATGCCGCGATGTCGAGTGCGTATATCCTGCAGGAACATCGATAGATGCTGCTCCAACAGAAAACAGGGGTTCGACGGCTGGCAGTAAAGCAAGATGGTGACAAACAAATGAGAGAGTGGAACAAATGAGGAGCGAAGGACTCGCGTAGTGCCTGTGTCCACTCACTGTCGTCGGCGAGAAGGCCCATCTTGAGGCAGGACTCCCTGAAGCTACCAAACTGCTGACCATCCAGGATGCGGAGATGCTGAAAGGAAGTAGCACCCGTTGTGTGGGTCAAGAGTAAGCGGAGGTAGTACCGCTCACCCTCTCGTGGACTGGCAGTGTAAATGCGCCCAACTACATGCGCACCGCTGCCAGTGAAGTCGTATAGATCGGCTGCTGCAGTGGCCGCTGAGGAGGAGGTGGGCTGGCTTCGAGACACTGAACGACGTCGGAGACATGCACGCGGCTTCCAGCATTTGTTTGATTTGTTCCAAGTGAAGTACCTCGGGAACTGGGCATAAGGGATATGCTGTGCACCGGGGTACTTTTGGTTGGCCACAAACCACTCAGTCAGCTTGGTTCCTGCCCGCTCTCTGTTAGCCGCAGAGTGCTCGTCGCCTTCCTGGAAGAACACCGTATGGTGATCTTCCAAGTGTACTTCAAGCCGCACGACGGGTGGATTGCGATCGACAATGTCGAACGCAAGCAACCGCCACACTGCTTCAGAGGCTGACACATACCGTGCGTCCTGGAAGTTCTGGATCTCGTCATGGCGTCCGTTCTCATCTACAATCTCCATGGTGACTCTGTCGGAACCCTTGCACACATACTTGAAGAGGTACTTGATACCGCCAAGTCGTGATATGCATAGCTCAACGTTGATGTGGCATGCAAACCGGCGGAGAAGCTCTGGGCAATGTGGAACCACCCACGAATTGTCCAACATCACTACGCGCTGTCGACGGCCGACCCTGCAGCTTCGTTCCACAGACACCCCGCCCTCGGAAGGAGCGCGTCTTCGGTAGCTGATGTAGTACTCATTCTCAAGCCGTGCAGTTTCGGAGCCAAACGGCTTCGGAAAGTGCTTCAAGCAGATCAGCTCGCGCATGCACAGCGCTGAACGGTTGCCTGCACCGCACGGAGTGTGAATCATGTGCTTGAGCACCAACTCTTGTAAGGTAGCGTCGGAGGAAGGAGGAATCTTAGCTGAGATGAGCTCGTCAATTTCAGCAGGGTCTCGTAGCTGCTGCTTTGCATCTTCGTTGAGGAAGAAGATAGTGTGCGCGTGCGGTAGGCCTCGCTTTTGAAACTCAACTACCCGCACGTGAGCAAGAACGGCTCTAAAAGAATGTTCATCAATGACAAACGACATCAAGGCTTTCATCTTGAGACGAAACACTCGAGCACAAAGATCGGGTAGGTCGGGAGCGCACTGACCATCGAACAGCGCCCTGGTGATCTCAGTCCAGTTCGGATTGCACTTCATCGTGAGAAAGATATCGGGGTGCCCAATAGTGTTGGATATGGCGATGATGTCGTGCATTTGCTGTCTCATGTATCGGTCACCTCCTACAAATGTGGAGGGCAACACGAACAGTCGTCCAGCGCGAACCGCATCGGCCTCATCCACGCCCAGCAGAGAGTCACCCAGGCTCTCCCGCAGGGATGTATAGTCCGCAGCTCGAAGTCTGTCCTGGTTGTGTCGTAAGTAAGACAAACGCTTCGACTCAACCTTGCAGAACTGGTCAACCATGTACTGCTGGAAGAGCCGTTTTGCCGCGTAGAATCGTACTGAACTCTGTCGGTCTCTCGAAAAGCTGCTACGAATAATACATCAGCGGAGTCACCTTCTTCTCTCTCGAGGCGTTTGATGGGCAATATCTCATCTCAGGGTGCCATCCGTCCTGGCCACATGGGAACAAAAGAACGTAGCTCAAGGGATCGTACGATCTGTGACTGACGGGGATAGTGTCCAGCACCTCATCAACGTTTACAGTCAGCTCTTTACGCCTACGCACAACAATATCGCGCGTCCCAATCTCGCCGTCCACATTCCCTGGAATGATGGCAGCTACTTGCGACGCCTCGGGCCCGCTGTAGCGACGAACATGCTCGCTGCCGGGCCGTCTATCAGCATGGATCACCATCTGATACGTATTTGCTGGCGTATCGGTGATAGCCCACTCGCGCAGGCTGCAGAATGTCTGCGCGTATGGATTCCCCGTGTGCAGCATGGCAGCCAACTGAGACAGCAGTTCCGGTTGGAGGCGGGGCAGCAAGCCCGCTCGCCTCGCAGACTGCGCGTCATAGTCGGTGTCATGGATGTAAACAGACAGAAATACGGGCTGGACACCCTGAGCGGGAATGAGCGGACCCATGTAGTGATAGATCTGTCCCTGCATGGTGATCGTAGGATTGAAGGTAGAGTCTCCTGAACCACGGCTCACCCAGTTTGCCTTGACAGAAGCCATACACATAACGGTGTTGTAGGCACGGATCTCAGCCCGAAAGTGGTTCTCTCGGGGCCCAGTCGCAGTCAGCAGTTGACGAAGAAGAGGCGGAGGCTCCACAAGTGCAAAGAAGCTGAGATGCCCCTTCGTGCAGCACTGCGAGAAAAGAGGTTGCGAGCGGGAGCTGCTCAAAACCCTTTCCTCTTTTAAATGCAGTGCCTTGCAAAAGCAGCACTCTACATTCATGAGACCGAGGTCCATGTAGCCGCTCTCGTCAAAATCATCCGAGTCAAACAATCGGTGGGCCACGTTTTGGCTCTCGCACTGAGATTCAAGACGCTGTTGCCTCTGAGCTGCGCTCTCGAGCTCTGGCGATGCCTGTCTAGATGTTGTTTCAGAGTGACGGCGAGAATGTTCAGCAGCGGGGCCATCCTGTTGCCTTGCAGCAGGATGGGCGTCACGATCTTTTGCCTGAATATTTGCGCGATTATCTGGCGTCTCTGAAGCTCGTGCCGAAGCAGTGGCTGTACAGTCGGGCTCACGAACGTCATCAGTGTGCGCGGCGGAAGCTCTAGCCCTTCTTCTTCTCGCACGTTCCCTATCAGCTGCTCTTCGTGCTTCACGCTGTTCCTCAGTTTCATTTGCCCTCCGTATGGCTGCTCGCTCTCTATCACGACGTCTCCTCTCTGCCTGTTACTCACTGGAATCTGCTCGACGTCTTGCAGCAGTACGTTGACGGTTCTGCTCACGTGTGGCATCGCCTGAAGCACTGGGCTGAGTTGGAGGCATTCTAAAAAGAACTTAAGCGCACGACACAAAAGACAAACTGTCCAAAGACCGGCAAAGCAAAAAAAGAAAAGAAGAAAAAATGAAAAAAAAAGGATATGGTCGAGAACAATTGTGCTACGGGCTTCCAAACCCTTTTATGCACCTAGCACCGAAGTTTTGGATCGTTGCAGCGAAGAGAGAATATCTTGACCACAAAGAAACCGCCTAGATTGAGAACTGACCTGTACAGAGTAAAGAAGGGGCCGTGCCTGGAGAGTCTGCCAGGACTGCGAGATTTACAATCCCAAAATCGCTAGGTAACTCTGTGCTGGACGTACTTTAGTCCGAAGACCGTTTCCCTTTAACAGTTCCTTAGATCCAGACAAAGCCGCTGTTGCTCGACTCTTACTCTGTTGTCCCCTTTCTAGACTCTTCAAGGGCTACTCCTTCCGCGCAAAGCACGTTTTGTGGGGAGCTATCGTACCTCACGTGAACGCCACCCAGAAATAGTTGCCGAACCAATTAAATCTGGATGACGAACGCGTTATTCGGTGAGAAATTTAAACTTAACAGATCCCGCCGGTACCGCCAGCGTACCTTTTTCAGACGTCCTGACTCGCCCACAGTGCTAGAACCAACACCGTAGGTTAACCACAGCGAAGGAGATCGCGAGCGCTCAGTGGGCGAGTGCATTGCACGCTTTTGTATAGCGTGCAATGCCATTGGCGCACATGACCGTTGAAAAATAGTAATTAAAACGGTCATGTGCACTGCACTGCAACGGATCGGTTACTGTAGTGTAGTGGGTGGGCTACTTTGGTCAAAACGGTTAGGCTACTGTGGCGTGGCAAAAGGCGCCAGGTGGAAACGTGTCGCAATATGCGGTGCAAGATGCCTCTTAGAGCGCATAAAATGCCACGTTTCCACTTGGCAGCCTCCTTGCCGATTTTGCAGCCAATGAGTGAGCGTTAGCTGACACACAGACAGACAGAAAGACAAAAATGGTCTTTAGTATAGTGCGCAGGACAATTGGATCCATTGCGTGCTTCGCACGCGTTAAGGAGTAGAAGAAGCATTAGAGTGAAAGGAGTATTTGGGTAGCGTGTTATGGGTAGTTTGTTTGTAGAATGCAAGTATTTTTGGGTAGTAAGAAGGGAGAAGAAAAGAAAAAAAAAAGAAAAAGGAAGAGGTTTACTTAAAGCTATCAAGTTGGTCTACGAAAGAACTTCGTGGTACAATACATTATTGGTAGAGGTGCTACCGGCAGGGAGACAGGCCACGATGTTGGACGGGTTGGTGGTCCGAGAAAAGGCGACGTACAGCTGGCCATGCGTGAAACAGCCATCACGCAAATCCAGTCCGATGCGACCACTATACGACTGACCCTGTGCCTTATTGGTAGTGATGGCAAAACAGACACGTACTGGGAACTGGGTGCGATTGAAGTTGGAACCGGAAAGTTGTCGTCTCCAGGTCCACAGGCATGCGCGGCAGGCATAGTGCGTTGCCACGATTCACTCCAGAAGCGAGTCGAAGGAACAGTACGTTGCTTTGCATGTCTTATACGGTATAGATGGCACCATTGACGTGGCCGTTTGAGGGATCCAAGTTGCGAAGGAGCATAACCACAAAGCCCTTTTTGAGTTTGAGGCGGTGGTCCGGCAGCGCTGACCCAGCAGTCAGAGTGTTGAGCATCTCGACAGGGTACTGCAGCGCGGCACCGTCCTCGTCGCTCACCTTGTCCGCACTGAGGTACGTGCGATACGCTCCAGGTATAATGTGGCCTACAAAGTCGTTGAGATCTGGTAGGCGATAGTTTCGTGCGGTTATAATCACCGTTGAAGTTAGCCAATCTGCATCTATGTAACTTTGAGCGATACCTGAAAGACCATACGGACCATGGTGCGGAACGACTCCACACATTTTACGGACTCTGGGAGGGTGAAGGGTGCTTTGGCGGACAGGGCCTGGCAATCTGCACTCTCCAATCTGCAAGAGCGTGTTTGGAAACTCCAGTGCCTCCTTTGTCGCTGTGGGTCTCGACGGAGCGCAGAAAGGCGCATGTTCGCAGTCAATCTCAAGGTGCGAAAGTGAGAAAAGAGACTTGAGTGTTTGACGCATGCGTTGACGATCACTGATCGAGAGCCGCCACGAACAACGGGGAGAATCTGCCAAAAGTCGCCAGAAAGCAATACGAACTTGCCTCCAAAGGGAAGCTGCGAGCGCGGTATGTCACGAAGAGTGCGGTCTACGGCTTCGACGCAGAAGCGATGACACATTACGATCTCGTCCCAGATAATGAGGTTGACGTTCTCCATCCGATTGGCCAGGTGCGAGTTGACCGGGATGTTGCACGTGCTCTCAGCGGGGGCTAGGATGGCAATCCTGAACACGGAGTGGGCAGTCAGACCGCCCTCAAGCAGTATGGCTGCTACAGCAGACGTGGGTACCGTAAGGACGGACTTGCCACGAAGGCGTAACGTGACCTGAATTGCCTTGGAGAGGAAGGTCTTGCCGGTTCCACGCGGAGCATCCAAGAAGAAGACGCGAGTGGATGGCTGCGTTGGTGTAGAAGGACCACCAAGACCCTGCAAGCTCTCCGCGGACACACCAGGAAGGATGGCTCCCACGACGGTATTGAACGCCAGACGCTGACGCTCATTGAAGAGAGGGAGGCGGCTTGCACATTGTCGTTCAGCTCCGACTGGATTTGCTGCGGAGACCGAGCTGGAGCACGCATTTCCAGTAGGTCCTGCATGGGTGTCGGAAGACCGTACGATGACAGAGACGCCAGTGGGCCACCCATTTCTTGCATGGCTTTTTGCACTTCTAAGAGAAACGTAAGAGCTGGCTCTTTCGTCGTTGGCCAGTGCGTGCATCATGCCGCGATGTCGAGTGCGTATATCCTGCAGGAACATCGATAGATGCTGCTCCAACAGAAAACAGGGGTTCGACGGCTGGCAGTAAAGCAAGATGGTGACAAACAAATGAGAGAGTGGAACAAATGAGGAGCGAAGGACTCGCGTAGTGCCTGTGTCCACTCACTGTCGTCGGCGAGAAGGCCCATCTTGAGGCAGGACTCCCTGAAGCTACCAAACTGCTGACCATCCAGGATGCGGAGATGCTGAAAGGAAGTAGCACCCGTTGTGTGGGTCAAGAGTAAGCGGAGGTAGTACCGCTCACCCTCTCGTGGACTGGCAGTGTAAATGCGCCCAACTACATGCGCACCGCTGCCAGTGAAGTCGTATAGATCGGCTGCTGCAGTGGCCGCTGAGGAGGAGGTGGGCTGGCTTCGAGACACTGAACGACGTCGGAGACATGCACGCGGCTTCCAGCATTTGTTTGATTTGTTCCAAGTGAAGTACCTCGGGAACTGGGCATAAGGGATATGCTGTGCACCGGGTACTTTTGGTTGCCACAAACCACTCAGTCAGCTTGGTTCCTGCCCG
Organism: Gracilariopsis chorda; assembly: GCA_003194525.1. Lineage (NCBI taxonomy): Eukaryota > Rhodophyta > Florideophyceae > Gracilariales > Gracilariaceae > Gracilariopsis > Gracilariopsis chorda. The sequence continues at coordinate 63,831 of NBIV01000086.1, forward strand.
CTCTCTGTTAGCCGCAGAGTGCTCGTCGCCTTCCTGGAAGAACACCGTATGGTGATCTTCCAAGTGTACTTCAAGCCGCACGACGGGTGGATTGCGATCGACAATGTCGAACGCAAGCAACCGCCACACTGCTTCAGAGGCTGACACATACCGTGCGTCCTGGAAGTTCTGGATCTCGTCATGGCGTCCGTTCTCATCTACAATCTCCATGGTGACTCTGTCGGAACCCTTGCACACATACTGAAGAGGTACTTGATACCGCCAAGTCGTGATATGCATAGCTCAAACGTTGATGTGTGCATGCAAACCGGCGGAGAAGCTCTGGGCAATGTGGAACCACCCACGAATTGTCCAACATCACTACGCGCTGTCGACGGCCGACCCTGCAGCTTCGTTCCACAGACACCCCGCCCTCGGAAGGAGCGCGTCTTCGGTAGCTGATGTAGTAACTCATTCTCAAGCCGTGCAGTTTCGGAGCCAAACGGCTTCGGAAAGTGCTTCAAGCAGATCAGCTCGCGCATGCACAGCGCTGAACGGTTGCCTGCACCGCACGGAGTGTGAATCATGTGCTTGAGCACCAACTCTTGTAAGGTAGCGTCGGAGGAAGGAGGAATCTTAGCTGAGATGAGCTCGTCAATTCAGCAGGGTCTCGTAGCTGCTGCTTTGCATCTTCGTTGAGGAAGAAGATAGCGTGCGCGTGCGGTAGGCCTCGCTTTTGAAACTCAACTACCCGCACGTGAGCAAGAACGGCTCTAAAAGAATGTTCATCAATGACAAACGACATCAAGGCTTCATCTTGAGACGAAACACTCGAGCACAAAGATCGGGTAGGTCGGAGCGCACTGACCATCGAACAGCGCCCTGGTGATCTCAGTCCAGTTCGGATTGCACTTCATCGTGAGAAAGATATCGGGGTGCCCAATAGTGTTGGATATGCGATGATGTCGTGCATTTGCTGTCTCATGTATCGGTCACCTCCTACAAATGTGGAGGGCAACACGAACAGTCGTCCAGCGCGAACCGCATCGGCCTCATCCACGCCCAGCAGAGAGTCACCCAGGCTCTCCCGCAGGGATGTATAGTCCGCAGCTCGAAGTCTGTCCTGGTTGTGTCGTAAGTAAGACAAACGCTTCGACTCAACCTTGCAGAACTGGTCAACCATGTACTGCTGGAAGAGCCGTTTGCCGCGTAGAATCGTACTGAACTCTGTCGGTCTCTCGAAAAGCTGCTACGAATAATACATCAGCGGAGTCACCTTCTTCTCTCTCGAGGCGTTTGATGGGCAATATCTCATCTCAGGGTGCCATCCGTCCTGGCCACATGGGAACAAAAGAACGTAGCTCAAGGGATCGTACGATCTGTGACTGACGGGGATAGTGTCCAGCACCTCATCAACGTTTACAGTCAGCTCTTTACGCCTACGCACAACAATATCGCGCGTCCCAATCTCGCCGTCCACATTCCCTGGAATGATGGCAGCTACTTGCGACGCCTCGGGCCCGCTGTAGCGACGAACATGCTCGCTGCCGGGCCGTCTATCAGCATGGATCACCATCTGATACGTATTTGCTGGCGTATCGGTGATAGCCCACTCGCGCAGGCTGCAGAATGTCTGCGCGTATGGATTCCCGTGTGCAGCATGGCAGCCAACTGAGACAGCAGTTCCGGTTGGAGGCGGGGCAGCAAGCCCGCTCGCCTCGCAGACTGCGCGTCATAGTCGGTGTCATGGATGTAAACAGACAGAAATACGGGCTGGACACCCTGAGCGGGAATGAGCGGACCCATGTAGTGATAGATCTGTCCCTGCATGGTGATCGTAGGATTGAAGGTAGAGTCTCCTGAACCACGGCTCACCCAGTTTGCCTTGACAGAAGCCATACACATAACGGTGTTGTAGGCACGGATCTCAGCCCGAAAGTGGTTCTCTCGGGGCCCAGTCGCAGTCAGCAGTTGACGAAGAAGAGGCGGAGGCTCCACAAGTGCAAAGAAGCTGAGATGCCCCTTCGTGCAGCACTGCGAGAAAAGAGGTTGCGAGCGGGAGCTGCCCAAAACCCTTTCCTCTTTTAAATGCAGTGCCTTGCAAAAGCAGCACTCTACATTCATGAGACCGAGGTCCATGTAGCCGCTCTCGTCAAAATCATCCGAGTCAAACAATCGGTGGGCCACGTTTTGGCTCTCGCACTGAGATTCAAGACGCTGTTGCCTCTGAGCTGCGCTCTCGAGCTCTGGCGATGCCTGTCTAGATGTTGTTTTCAGAGTGACGGCGAGAATGTTCAGCAGCGGGGCCATCCTGTTGCCTTGCAGCAGGATGGCGTCACGATCTTTTGCCTGAATATTTGCGCGATTATCTGGCGTCTCTGAAGCTCGTGCCGAAGCAGTGGCTGTACAGTCGGGCTCACGAACGTCATCAGTGTGCGCGGCGGAAGCTCTAGCCCTTCTTCTTCTCGCACGTTCCCTATCAGCTGCTCTTCGTGCTTCACGCTGTTCCTCAGTTTCATTTGCCCTCCGTATGGCTGCTCGCTCTCTATCACGACGTCTCCTCTCTGCCTGTTACTCACTGGAATCTGCTCGACGTCTTGCAGCAGTACGTGACGGTTCTGCTCACGTGTGGCATCGCCTGAAGCACTGGGCTGAGTTGGAGGCATTCTAAAAAGACTTAAGCGCACGACACAAAAGACAAACTGTCCAAAGACCGGCAAAGCAAAAAAAGAAAAAGAAGAAAAAATGAAAAAAAAGGATATGGTCGAGAACAATTGTGCTACGGGCTTCCAAACCCTTTTATGCACCTAGCACCGAAGTTTTGGATCGTTGCAGCGAAGAGAGAATATCTTGACCACAAAGAAACCGCCTAGATTGAGAACTGACCTGTACAGAGTAAAGAAGGGGCCGTGCCTGGAGAGTCTGCCAGGACTGCGAGATTTACAATCCCAAAATCGCTAGGTAACTCTGTGCTGGACGTACTTTAGTCCGAAGACCGTTTCCCTTTAACAGTTCCTTAGATCCAGACAAAGCCGCTGTTGCTCGACTCTTACTCTGTTGTCCCCTTTCTAGACTCTTCAAGGGCTACTCCTTCCGCGCAAAGCACGTTTTGTGGGGAGCTATCGTACCTCACGTGAACGCCACCCAGAAATAGTTGCCGAACCAATTAAATCTGGATGACGAACGCGTTATTCGGTGAGAAATTTAAACTTAACAGATCCCGCCGGTACCGCCAGCGTACCTTTTTTCAGACGTCCTGACTCGCCCACAGTGCTAGAACCAACACCGTAGGTTAACCACAGCGAAGGAGATCGCGAGCGCTCAGTGGGCGAGTGCATTGCACGCTTTTGTATAGCGTGCAATGCCATTGGCGCACATGACCGTTGAAAAATAGTAATTAAAACGGTCATGTGCACTGCACTGCAACGGATCGGTTACTGTAGTGTAGTGGGTGGGCTACTTTGGTCAAACGGTTAGGCTACTGTGGCGTGGCAAAAGGCGCCAGGTGGAAACGTGTCGCAATATGCGGTGCAAGATGCCTCTTAGAGCGCATAAAATGCCACGTTTCCACTTGGCAGCCTCCTTGCCGATTTTGCAGCCAATGAGTGAGCGTTAGCTGACACACAGACAGACAGAAAGACAAAATGGTCTTTAGTATAGTGCGCAGGACAATTGGATCCATTGCGTGCTTCGCACGCGTTAAGGAGTAGAAGAAGCATTAGAGTGAAAGGAGTATTTGGGTAGCGTGTTATGGGTAGTTTGTTTGTAGAATGCAAGTATTTTTGGGTAGTAAGAAGGGAGAAGAAAGAAAAAAAAAAAGAAAAAGGAAGAGGTTTACTTAAAGCTATCAAGTTGGTCTACGAAAGAACTTCGTGGTACAATACATTATTGGTAGAGGTGCTACCGGCAGGGAGACAGCCACGATGTTGGACGGGTTGGTGGTCCGAGAAAAGGCGACGTACAGCTGGCCATGCGTGAAACAGCCATCACGCAAATCCAGTCCGATGCGACCACTATACGACTGACCCTGTGCCTTATTGGTAGTGATGGCAAAACAGACACGTACTGGGAACTGGGTGCGATTGAAGTTGGGAACCGGAAAGTTGTCGTCTCCAGGTCCACAGGGCATGCGCGGCAGGCATAGTGCGTTGCCACGATTCACTCCAGAAGCGAGTCGAAGGAACAGTACATTGCTTTGCATGTCTTATACGGTATAGATGGCACCATTGACGTGGCCGTTTGAGGATCCAAGTTGCGAAGGAGCATAACCACAAAGCCCTTTTTGAGTTTGAGGCGGTGGTCCGGCAGCGCTGACCCAGCAGTCAGAGTGTTGAGCATCTCGACAGGGTACTGCAGCGCGGCACCGTCCTCGTCGCTCACCTTGTCCGCACTGAGGTACGTGCGATACGCTCCAGGTATAATGTGGCCTACAAAGTCGTTGAGATCTGGTAGGCGATAGTTTCGTGCGGTTATAATCACCGTTGAAGTTAGCCAATCTGCATCTATGTAACTTTGAGCGATACCCTGAAAGACCATACGGACCATGGTGCGGAACGACTCCACACATTTTACGGACTCTGGGAGGGTGAAGGGGTGCTTTGGCGGGACAGGGCCTGGCAATCTGCACTCTCCAATCTGCAAGAGCGTGTTTGGAAACTCCAGTGCCTCCTTTTGTCGCTGTGGGGTCTCGACGGAGCGCAGAAAGGCGCATGTTCGCAGTCAATCTCAAGGTGCGAAAGTGAGAAAAGAGACTTGAGTGTTTGACGCATGCGTTGACGATCACTGATCGAGAGCCGCCACGAACAACGGGGAGAATCTGCCAAAAGTTCGCCAGAAAGCATACGAACTTGCCTCCAAAGGGAAGCTGCGAGCGCGGTAATGTCACGAAGAGTGCGGTCTACGGCTTCGACGCAGAAGCGATGACACATTACGATCTCGTCCCAGATAATGAGGTTGACGTTCTCCATCCGATTGGCCAGGTGCGAGTTGACCGGGATTTTGCACGTGCTCTCAGCGGGGGCTAGGATGGCAATCCTGAACACGGAGTGGGCAGTCAGACCGCCCTCAAGCAGTATGGCTGCTACAGCAGACGTGGGTACCGTAAGGACGGACTTGCCACGAAGGCGTAACGTGACCTGAATTGCCTTGGAGAGGAAGGTCTTGCCGGTTTCCACGCGGAGCATCCAAGAAGAAGACGCGAGTGGATGGCTGCGTTGGTGTAGAAGGACCACCAAGACCCTGCAAGCTCTCCGCGGACACACCAGGAAGGATGGCTCCCACGACGGTATTTGAACGCCAGACGCTGACGCTCATTGAAGAGAGGGAGGGCGGCTTGCACATTGTCGTTCAGCTCCGACTGGATTTGCTGCGGAGACCGAGCTGGAGCACGCATTTCCAGTAGGTCCTGCATGGTGTCGGAAGACCGTACGATGACAGAGACGCCAGTGGGCCACCCATTTCTTGCAATGCTTTTTGCACTTCTAAGAGAACGTAAGAGCTGGCTCTTTCGTCGTTGGCCAGTGCGTGCATCATGCCGCGATGTCGAGTGCGTATATCCTGCAGGAACATCGATAGATGCTGCTCCAACAGAAAACAGGGGTTCGACGGCTGGCAGTAAAGCAAGATGGTGACAAACAAATGAGAGAGTGGAACAAATGAGGAGCGAAGGACTCGCGTAGTGCCTGTGTCCACTCACTGTCGTCGGCGAGAAGGCCCATCTTGAGGCAGGACTCCCTGAAGCTACCAAACTGCTGACCATCCAGGATGCGGAGATGCTGAAAGGAAGTAGCACCCGTTGTGTGGGTCAAGAGTAAGCGGAGGTAGTACCGCTCACCCTCTCGTGGACTGGCAGTGTAAATGCGCCAACTACATGCGCACCGCTGCCAGTGAAGTCGTAATAGATCGGCTGCTGCAGTGGCCGCTGAGGAGGAGGTGGGCTGGCTTCGAGACACTGAACGACGTCGGAGACATGCACGCGGCTTCCAGCATTTGTTTGATTTGTTCCAAGTGAAGTACCTCGGGAAACTGGGCATAAGGGATATGCTGTGCACCGGGGTACTTTTGGTTGGCCACAAACCACTCAGTCAGCTTGGTTCCTGCCCGCTCTCTGTTAGCCGCAGAGTGCTCGTCGCCTTCCTGGAAGAACACCGTATGGTGATCTTCCAAGTGTACTTCAAGCCGCACGACGGGTGGATTGCGATCGACAATGTCGAACGCAAGCAACCGCCACACTGCTTCAGAGGCTGACACATACCGTGCGTCCTGGAAGTTCTGGATCTCGTCATGGCGTCCGTTCTCATCTACAATCTCCATGGTGACTCTGTCGGAACCCTTGCACACATACTTGAAGAGGTACTTGATACCGCCAAGTCGTGATATGCATAGCTCAACGTTGATGTGGCATGCAAACCGGCGGAGAAGCTCTGGGCAATGTGGAACCACCCACGAATTGTCCAACATCACTACGCGCTGTCGACGGCCGACCCTGCAGCTTCGTTCCACAGACACCCCGCCCTCGGAAGGAGCGCGTCTTCGGTAGCTGATGTATACTCATTCTCAAGCCGTGCAGTTTCGGAGCCAAACGGCTTCGGAAAGTGCTTCAAGCAGATCAGCTCGCGCATGCACAGCGCTGAACGGTTGCCTGCACCGCACGGAGTGTGAATCATGTGCTTGAGCACCAACTCTTGTAAGGTAGCGTCGGAGGAAGGAGGAATCTTAGCTGAGATGAGCTCGTCAATTTCAGCAGGGTCTCGTAGCTGCTGCTTTGCATCTTCGTTGAGGAAGAAGATAGCGTGCGCGTGCGGTAGGCCTCGCTTTTGAAACTCAACTACCCGCACGTGAGCAAGAACGGCTCTAAAAGAATGTTCATCAATGACAAACGACATCAAGGCTTCATCTTGAGACGAAACACTCGAGCACAAAGATCGGGTAGGTCGGGAGCGCACTGACCATCGAACAGCGCCCTGTGATCTCAGTCCAGTTCGGATTGCACTTCATCGTGAGAAAGATATCGGGGTGCCCAATAGTGTTGGATATGGCGATGATGTCGTGCATTTGCTGTCTCATGTATCGGTCACCTCCTACAAATGTGGAGGGCAACACGAACAGTCGTCCAGCGCGAACCGCATCGGCCTCATCCACGCCCAGCAGAGAGTCACCCAGGCTCTCCCGCAGGATGTATAGTCCGCAGCTCGAAGTCTGTCCTGGTTGTGTCGTAAGTAAGACAAACGCTTCGACTCAACCTTGCAGAACTGGTCAACCATGTACTGCTGGAAGAGCCGTTTGCCGCGTAGAATCGTACTGAACTCTGTCGGTCTCTCGAAAAGCTGCTACGAATAATACATCAGCGGAGTCACCTTCTTCTCTCTCGAGGCGTTTGATGGGCAATATCTCATCTCAGGGTGCCATCCGTCCTGGCCACATGGGAACAAAAGAACGTAGCTCAAGGGATCGTACGATCTGTGACTGACGGGGATAGTGTCCAGCACCTCATCAACGTTTACAGTCAGCTCTTTACGCCTACGCACAACAATATCGCGCGTCCCAATCTCGCCGTCCACATTCCCTGGAATGATGGCAGCTACTTGCGACGCCTCGGGCCCGCTGTAGCGACGAACATGCTCGCTGCCGGGCCGTCTATCAGCATGGATCACCATCTGATACGTATTTGCTGGCGTATCGGTGATAGCCCACTCGCGCAGGCTGCAGAATGTCTGCGCGTATGGATTCCCGTGTGCAGCATGGCAGCCAACTGAGACAGCAGTTCCGGTTGGAGGCGGGGCAGCAAGCCCGCTCGCCTCGCAGACTGCGCGTCATAGTCGGTGTCATGGATGTAAACAGACAGAAATACGGGCTGGACACCCTGAGCGGGAATGAGCGGACCCATGTAGTGATAGATCTGTCCCTGCATGGTGATCGTAGGATTGAAGGTAGAGTCTCCTGAACCACGGCTCACCCAGTTTGCCTTGACAGAAGCCATACACATAACGGTGTTGTAGGCACGGATCTCAGCCCGAAAGTGGTTCTCTCGGGGCCCAGTCGCAGTCAGCAGTTGACGAAGAAGAGGCGGAGGCTCCACAAGTGCAAAGAAGCTGAGATGCCCCTTCGTGCAGCACTGCGAGAAAAGAGGTTGCGAGCGGGAGCTGCTCAAAACCCTTTCCTCTTTTAAATGCAGTGCCTTGCAAAAGCAGCACTCTACATTCATGAGACCGAGGTCCATGTAGCCGCTCTCGTCAAAATCATCCGAGTCAAACAATCGGTGGGCCACGTTTTGGCTCTCGCACTGAGATTCAAGACGCTGTTGCCTCTGAGCTGCGCTCTCGAGCTCTGGCGATGCCTGTCTAGATGTTGTTTCAGAGTGACGGCGAGAATGTTCAGCAGCGGGGCCATCCTGTTGCCTTGCAGCAGGATGGGCGTCACGATCTTTTGCCTGAATATTTGCGCGATTATCTGGCGTCTCTGAAGCTCGTGCCGAAGCAGTGGCTGTACAGTCGGGCTCACGAACGTCATCAGTGTGCGCGGCGGAAGCTCTAGCCCTTCTTCTTCTCGCACGTTCCCTATCAGCTGCTCTTCGTGCTTCACGCTGTTCCTCAGTTTCATTTGCCCTCCGTATGGCTGCTCGCTCTCTATCACGACGTCTCCTCTCTGCCTGTTACTCACTGGAATCTGCTCGACGTCTTGCAGCAGTACGTTGACGGTTCTGCTCACGTGTGGCATCGCCTGAAGCACTGGCTGAGTTGGAGGCATTCTAAAAAGAACTTAAGCGCACGACACAAAAGACAAACTGTCCAAAGACCGGCAAAGCAAAAAAAGAAAAGAAGAAAAAATGAAAAAAAAGGATATGGTCGAGAACAATTGTGCTACGGGCTTCCAAACCCTTTTATGCACCTAGCACCGAAGTTTGGATCGTTGCAGCGAAGAGAGAATATCTTGACCACAAAGAAACCGCCTAGATTGAGAACTGACCTGTACAGAGTAAAGAAGGGGCCGTGCCTGGAGAGTCTGCCAGGACTGCGAGATTTACAATCCCAAAATCGCTAGGTAACTCTGTGCTGGACGTACTTTAGTCCGAAGACCGTTTCCCTTTAACAGTTCCTTAGATCCAGACAAAGCCGCTGTTGCTCGACTCTTACTCTGTTGTCCCCTTTCTAGACTCTTCAAGGGCTACTCCTTCCGCGCAAAGCACGTTTTGTGGGGAGCTATCGTACCTCACGTGAACGCCACCCAGAAATAGTTGCCGAACCAATTAAATCTGGATGACGAACGCGTTATTCGGTGAGAAATTTAAACTTAACAGATCCCGCCGGTACCGCCAGCGTACCTTTTTCAGACGTCCTGACTCGCCCACAGTGCTAGAACCAACACCGTAGGTTAACCACAGCGAAGGAGATCGCGAGCGCTCAGTGGGCGAGTGCATTGCACGCTTTTGTATAGCGTGCAATGCCATTGGCGCACATGACCGTTGAAAAATAGTAATTAAAACGGTCATGTGCACTGCACTGCAACGGATCGGTTACTGTAGTGTAGTGGGTGGGCTACTTTGGTCAAACGGTTAGGCTACTGTGGCGTGGCAAAAGGCGCCAGGTGGAAACGTGTCGCAATATGCGGTGCAAGATGCCTCTTAGAGCGCATAAAATGCCACGTTTCCACTTGGCAGCCTCCTTGCCGATTTTGCAGCCAATGAGTGAGCGTTAGCTGACACACAGACAGACAGAAAGACAAAAATGGTCTTTAGTATAGTGCGCAGGACAATTGGATCCATTGCGTGCTTCGCACGCGTTAAGGAGTAGAAGAAGCATTAGAGTGAAAGGAGTATTTGGGTAGCGTGTTATGGGTAGTTTGTTTGTAGAATGCAAGTATTTTTGGGTAGTAAGAAGGGAGAAGAAAAGAAAAAAAAAAAGAAAAAGGAAGAGGTTTACTTAAAGCTATCAAGTTGGTCTACGAAAGAACTTCGTGGTACAATACATTATTGGTAGAGGTGCTACCGGCAGGGAGACAGGCCACGATGTTGGACGGGTTGGTGGTCCGAGAAAAGGCGACGTACAGCTGGCCATGCGTGAAACAGCCATCACGCAAATCCAGTCCGATGCGACCACTATACGACTGACCCTGTGCCTTATTGGTAGTGATGGCAAAACAGACACGTACTGGGAACTGGGTGCGATTGAAGTTGGGAACCGGAAAGTTGTCGTCTCCAGGTCCACAGGGCATGCGCGGCAGGCATAGTGCGTTGCCACGATTCACTCCAGAAGCGAGTCGAAGGAACAGTACATTGCTTTGCATGTCTTATACGGTATAGATGGCACCATTGACGTGGCCGTTTGAGGGATCCAAGTTGCGAAGGAGCATAACCACAAAGCCCTTTTTGAGTTTGAGGCGGTGGTCCGGCAGCGCTGACCCAGCAGTCAGAGTGTTGAGCATCTCGACAGGGTACTGCAGCGCGGCACCGTCCTCGTCGCTCACCTTGTCCGCACTGAGGTACGTGCGATACGCTCCAGGTATAATGTGGCCTACAAAGTCGTTGAGATCTGGTAGGCGATAGTTTCGTGCGGTTATAATCACCGTTGAAGTTAGCCAATCTGCATCTATGTAACTTTGAGCGATACCCTGAAAGACCATACGGACCATGGTGCGGAACGACTCCACACATTTTACGGACTCTGGGAGGGTGAAGGGGTGCTTTGGCGGGACAGGGCCTGGCAATCTGCACTCTCCAATCTGCAAGAGCGTGTTTGGAAACTCCAGTGCCTCCTTTGTCGCTGTGGGGTCTCGACGGAGCGCAGAAAGGCGCATGTTCGCAGTCAATCTCAAGGTGCGAAAGTGAGAAAAGAGACTTGAGTGTTTGACGCATGCGTTGACGATCACTGATCGAGAGCCGCCACGAACAACGGGGAGAATCTGCCAAAAGTCGCCAGAAAGCAATACGAACTTGCCTCCAAAGGGAAGCTGCGAGCGCGGTATGTCACGAAGAGTGCGGTCTACGGCTTCGACGCAGAAGCGATGACACATTACGATCTCGTCCCAGATAATGAGGTTGACGTTCTCCATCCGATTGGCCAGGTGCGAGTTGACCGGGATGTTGCACGTGCTCTCAGCGGGGGCTAGGATGGCAATCCTGAACACGGAGTGGGCAGTCAGACCGCCCTCAAGCAGTATGGCTGCTACAGCAGACGTGGGTACCGTAAGGACGGACTTGCCACGAAGGCGTAACGTGACCTGAATTGCCTTGGAGAGGAAGGTCTTGCCGGTTCCACGCGGAGCATCCAAGAAGAAGACGCGAGTGGATGGCTGCGTTGGTGTAGAAGGACCACCAAGACCCTGCAAGCTCTCCGCGGACACACCAGGAAGGATGGCTCCCACGACGGTATTGAACGCCAGACGCTGACGCTCATTGAAGAGAGGGAGGGCGGCTTGCACATTGTCGTTCAGCTCCGACTGGATTTGCTGCGGAGACCGAGCTGGAGCACGCATTTCCAGTAGGTCCTGCATGGGTGTCGGAAGACCGTACGATGACAGAGACGCCAGTGGGCCACCCATTTCTTGCAATGCTTTTTGCACTTCTAAGAGAACGTAAGAGCTGGCTCTTTCGTCGTTGGCCAGTGCGTGCATCATGCCGCGATGTCGAGTGCGTATATCCTGCAGGAACATCGATAGATGCTGCTCCAACAGAAAACAGGGGTTCGACGGCTGGCAGTAAAGCAAGATGGTGACAAACAAATGAGAGAGTGGAACAAATGAGGAGCGAAGGACTCGCGTAGTGCCTGTGTCCACTCACTGTCGTCGGCGAGAAGGCCCATCTTGAGGCAGGACTCCCTGAAGCTACCAAACTGCTGACCATCCAGGATGCGGAGATGCTGAAAGGAAGTAGCACCCGTTGTGTGGGTCAAGAGTAAGCGGAGGTAGTACCGCTCACCCTCTCGTGGACTGGCAGTGTAAATGCGCCCAACTACATGCGCACCGCTGCCAGTGAAGTCGTATAGATCGGCTGCTGCAGTGGCCGCTGAGGAGGAGGTGGGCTGGCTTCGAGACACCGAACGACGTCGGAGACATGCACGCGGCTTCCAGCATTTGTTTGATTTGTTCCAAGTGAAGTACCTCGGGAACTGGGCATAAGGGATATGCTGTGCACCGGGGTACTTTTGGTTGGCCACAAACCACTCAGTCAGCTTGGTTCCTGCCCGCTCTCTGTTAGCCGCAGAGTGCTCGTCGCCTTCCTGGAAGAACACCGTATGGTGATCTTCCAAGTGTACTTCAAGCCGCACGACGGGTGGATTGCGATCGACAATGTCGAACGCAAGCAACCGCCACACTGCTTGGGAGGCTGACACATACCGTGCGTCCTGGAAGTTCTGGATCTCGTCATGGCGTCCGTTCTCATCTACAATCTCCATGGTGACTCTGTCGGAACCCTTGCACACATACTTGAAGAGGTACTTGATACCGCCAAGTCGTGATATGCATAGCTCAACGTTGATGTGGCATGCAAACCGGCGGAGAAGCTCTGGGCAATGTGGAACCACCCACGAATTGTCCAACATCACTACGCGCTGTCGACGGCCGACCCTGCAGCTTCGTTCCACAGACACCCCGCCCTCGGAAGGAGCGCGTCTTCGGTAGCTGATGTAGTACTCATTCTCAAGCCGTGCAGTTTCGGAGCCAAACGGCTTCGGAAAGTGCTTCAAGCAGATCAGCTCGCGCATGCACAGCGCTGAACGGTTGCCTGCACCGCACGGAGTGTGAATCATGTGCTTGAGCACCAACTCTTGTAAGGTAGCGTCGGACGAAGGAGGAATCTTAGCTGAGATGAGCTCGTCAATTTCAGCAGGGTCTCGTAGCTGCTGCTTTGCATCTTCGTTGAGGAAGAAGATAGTGTGCGCGTGCGGTAGGCCTCGCTTTTGAAACTCGACTACCCGCACGTGAGCAAGAACGGCTCTAAAAGAATGTTCATCAATGACAAACGACATCAAGGCTTTCATCTTGAGACGAAACACTCGAGCACAAAGATCGGGTAGGTCGGGAGCGCACTGACCATCGAACAGCGCCCTGGTGATCTCAGTCCAGTTCGGATTGCACTTCATCGTGAGAAAGATATCGGGGTGCCCAATAGTGTTGGATATGGCGATGATGTCGTGCATTTGCTGTCTCATGTATCGGTCACCTCCTACAAATGTGGAGGGCAACACGAACAGTCGTCCAGCGCGAACCGCATCGGCCTCATCCACGCCCAGCAGAGAGTCACCCAGGCTCTCCCGCAGGGATGTATAGTCCGCAGCTCGAAGTCTGTCCTGGTTGTGTCGTAAGTAAGACAAACGCTTCGACTCAACCTTGCAGAACTGGTCAACCATGTACTGCTGGAAGAGCCGTTTGCCGCGTAGAATCGTACTGAACTCTGTCGGTCTCTCGAAAAGCTGCTACGAATAATACATCAGCGGAGTCACCTTCTTCTCTCTCGAGGCGTTTGGTGGGCAATATCTCATCTCAGGGTGCCATCCGTCCTGGCCACATGGGAACAAAAGAACGTAGCTCAAGGGATCGTACGATCTGTGACTGACGGGGATAGTGTCCAGCACCTCATCAACGTTTACAGTCAGCTCTTTACGCCTACGCACAACAATATCGCGCGTCCCAATCTCGCCGTCCACATTCCCTGGAATGATGGCAGCTACTTGCGACGCCTCGGGCCCGCTGTAGCGACGAACATGCTCGCTGCCGGGCCGTCTATCAGCATGGATCACCATCTGATACGTATTTGCTGGCGTATCGGTGATAGCCCACTCGCGCAGGCTGCAGAATGTCTGCGCGTATGGATTCCCCGTGTGCAGCATGGCAGCCAACTGAGACAGCAGTTCCGGTTGGAGGCGGGGCAGCAAGCCCGCTCGCCTCGCAGACTGCGCGTCATAGTCGGTGTCATGGATGTAAACAGACAGAAATACGGGCTGGACACCCTGAGCGGGAATGAGCGGACCCATGTAGTGATAGATCTGTCCCTGCATGGTGATCGTAGGATTGAAGGTAGAGTCTCCTGAACCACGGCTCACCCAGTTTGCCTTGACAGAAGCCATACACATAACGGTGTTGTAGGCACGGATCTCAGCCCGAAAGTGGTTCTCTCGGGGCCCAGTCGCAGTCAGCAGTTGACGAAGAAGAGGCGGAGGCTCCACAAGTGCAAAGAAGCTGAGATGCCCCTTCGTGCAGCACTGCGAGAAAAGAGGTTGCGAGCGGGAGCTGCTAAAAACCCTTTCCTCTTTTAAATGCAGTGCCTTGCAAAAGCAGCACTCTACATTCATGAGACCGAGGTCCATGTAGCCGCTCTCGTCAAAATCATCCGAGTCAAACAATCGGTGGGCCACGTTTTGGCTCTCGCACTGAGATTCAAGACGCTGTTGCCTCTGAGCTGCGCTCTCGAGCTCTGGCGATGCCTGTCTAGATGTTGTTTCAGAGTGACGGCGAGAATGTTCAGCAGCGGGGCCATCCTGTTGCCTTGCAGCAGGATGGGCGTCACGATCTTTTGTCTGAATATTTGCGCGATTATCTGGCGTCTCTGAAGCTCGTGCCGAAGCAGTGGCTGTACAGTCGGGCTCACGAACGTCATCAGTGTGCGCGGCGGAAGCTCTAGCCCTTCTTCTTCTCGCACGTTCCCTATCAGCTGCTCTTCGTGCTTCACGCTGTTCCTCAGTTTCATTTGCCCTCCGTATGGCTGCTCGCTCTCTATCACGACGTCTCCTCTCTGCCTGTTACTCACTGGAATCTGCTCGACGTCTTGCAGCAGTACGTTGACGGTTCTGCTCACGTGTGGCATCGCCTGAAGCACTGGGCTGAGTTGGAGGCATTCTAAAAAGAACTTAAGCGCACGACACAAAAGACAAACTGTCCAAAGACCGGCAAAGCAAAAAAAGAAAAGAAGAAAAAATGAAAAAAAAGGATATGGTCGAGAACAATTGTGCTACGGGCTTCCAAACCCTTTTATGCACCTAGCACCGAAGTTTTGGATCGTTGCAGCGAAGAGAGAATATCTTGACCACAAAGAAACCGCCTAGATTGAGAACTGACCTGTACAGAGTAAAGAAGGGGCCGTGCCTGGAGAGTCTGCCAGGACTGCGAGATTTACAATCCCAAAATCGCTAGGTAACTCTGTGCTGGACGTACTTTAGTCCGAAGACCGTTTCCCTTTAACAGTTCCTTAGATCCAGACAAAGCCGCTGTTGCTCGACTCTTACTCTGTTGTCCCCTTTCTAGACTCTTCAAGGGCTACTCCTTCCGCGCAAAGCACGTTTTGTGGGGAGCTATCGTACCTCACGTGAACGCCACCCAGAAATAGTTGCCGAACCAATTAAATCTGGATGACGAACGCGTTATTCGGTGAGAAATTTAAACTTAACAGATCCCGCCGGTACCGCCAGCGTACCTTTTTCAGACGTCCTGACTCGCCCACAGTGCTAGAACCAACACCGTAGGTTAACCACAGCGAAGGAGATCGCGAGCGCTCAGTGGGCGAGTGCATTGCACGCTTTTGTATAGCGTGCAATGCCATTGGCGCACATGACCGTTGAAAAATAGTAATTAAAACGGTCATGTGCACTGCACTGCAACGGATCGGTTACTGTAGTGTAGTGGGTGGGCTACTTTGGTCAAACGGTTAGGCTACTGTGGCGTGGCAAAAGGCGCCAGGTGGAAACGTGTCGCAATATGCGGTGCAAGATGCCTCTTAGAGCGCATAAAATGCCACGTTTCCACTTGGCAGCCTCCTTGCCGATTTTGCAGCCAATGAGTGAGCGTTAGCTGACACACAGACAGACAGAAAGACAAAAATGGTCTTTAGTATAGTGCGCAGGACAATTGGATCCATTGCGTGCTTCACACGCGTTAAGGAGTAGAAGAAGCATTAGAGTGAAAGGAGTATTTGGGTAGCGTGTTATGGGTAGTTTGTTTGTAGAATGCAAGTATTTTTGGGTAGTAAGAAGGGAGAAGAAAAGAAAAAAAAAAGAAAAAGGAAGAGGTTTACTTAAAGCTATCAAGTTGGTCTACGAAAGAACTTCGTGGTACAATACATTATTGGTAGAGGTGCTACCGGCAGGGAGACAGGCCACGATGTTGGACGGGTTGGTGGTCCGAGAAAAGGCGATGTACAGCTGGCCATGCGTGAAACAGCCATCACGCAAATCCAGTCCGATGCGACCACTATACGACTGACCCTGTGCCTTATTGGTAGTGATGGCAAAACAGACACGTACTGGGAACTGGGTGCGGGTGAAGTTGGGAACCGGAAAGTTGTCGTCTCCAGGTCCACAGGGCATGCGCGGCAGGCATAGTGGGTTGCCACGATTTACTCCAGAAGCGAGTGGAAGGAACAGTACGTTGCTTTGCATGTCTTCTACGGTATAGAGGGCACCATTGACGTGGCCGGTTGAGGGATCCAAGTTGCGAAGGAGCATCATTGTCTTTAGTATAGTGCGCGGGATTGGGGGACAAATGCAACTCTCTCTAATTCTAGCTCTCACACCCCGAACCCCCCGCTCATACAGTACGCAGCCTATTCAGCGCGTTTGCAGTAGACGTCTCGTCAAGTTGTTTGCTAGAGTGACCACTTGCGCTTGTCTCTACTCGTACGCTCCTTTGACAAGCAGCAGCGCAGAATACAGCGCACAACAACATTGTTCCCTCCTTCCCTGATTTTCGGCTTCAAATCTGCCTCTCCGCTTACCCTTATCGATTGCAGCCGCCTTTGTGCCGCGATATTTCTCGAGACTTACAGAGTTGACAACCGTTGGAGCGAAGCGAAGTACGGTTGCGCAGCGCACATCTTTCCCATTTTCTTCAATGCGAGCGGTGAAAAGCTAGGAAACAGCTGCTATCACATGTACCGATAGTTGCTCTATAAACCGCACTCAACAGTTGTGTACCGATGGCCCTGCCCGTATTTTCTTGTCGATCACTGTGATGAAATGTCCTGACGTAGAGTGGGCGCCTCAAAGGAGATCGGGAATTTGCTTGAGCTCCATTTGCGTCTCAACGTCTGAACCGATACGAAAAATTACCGCTGGTTGCCGAATCGTTTGAGACAAGCTTCAGTACCAGCTCCGCAAGAAAGCTCTGCCCATATCTTAGTCCCCGATGCATCGTTAAGGTCCACTCTTAGTTTCAAACCTTCCCTTCGTCAATTTGTAGGTCAAGTACTAACGATTTTTATATGTTTGCATCAAGAAAAACATTTGTTTCTATCAAGAGTTCAGAATAGCAATCTCCTTCCTCAGAGACCGAGCAACAACGCACCGGCATTTCCACCGACGCCACCATTACCTCCATTAGTGTTAAAACCATTAGCAAAACCAGTACCACCGTCCCCACCATTTCCACCGAGAAGTAGGCCAGCTCCTCCATTGCCTCCGTTACCTCCGTTGCCGCCAATGGTGAAGTCTCCAATGATAGTCCCGAAACCACCAATACCACCGTTTCCACCAGTGCCAGCCGGAGCATCACCTCCGGTTCCGCCGGATCCACCATTTCCACCAATCGCAAAGTTGCCCATAGCAAAGCCATCAGCTCCAGCACCTCCATCTCCACCATCGCCATCGATGTCTCCAGCGTCACCTCCATCACCACCGTCTCCTCCGTTGCCACCCTGTGCACCTAGCCCAGATACGGCGGCAGCACCCCCATTACCTCCATTACCACCATCACCAATCAAAGCGCCATTCCCACCATCACCACCATCACCACCATCGCCGCCAATCACACCGATTCCAATTCCCACACCAGTACCGCCGTTTCCACCATCCCCACCATCTCCAATAAGAATTGCATCTCCTCCGTCTCCTCCACGGCCGCCCAATCCGCCAGTTAAGCCATCACCTTCGATGCGGCCATTTCCTCCTGCTCCGCCAGCACCGCCTCCCAATAAACCGTCGCCTCCATTACCTCCCGCTCCTCCGTTACCACCCACGGCCCCCACGCCGATCGCGGATCCGGACCCGCCGTTTCCACCGCGTGCCTGGTGGACGACGGCTTCATACGGTAAGACGGCAGCTTGGCCAATAGCGGCGAGCGACAGTGCGAATACGATGGCGATCTTCATTTTGAGTAGAATAGTGGACGTTACAGAGACGATCGAGTAGTCTGAACAAGTTGAGAAAGAAAGATCAGTTACGGATGACGGCTCGTGGACTGAATGGTGTGAGGAATCGCCTGCCCGCGTCACCATTTTATAGCGATGATCGCGATCGTTTAGCGCTCAAGTTCAGCACATAATCCACCGTGATAACTGTACTCTAGCACAGCCTTACCCAATCTCGGATTACAGCGACGGGGTGGGAGCGGGGCGTTGTGAACAGTGCAGGCAACCATGTAGTATACACTTCGATACCGTTTGGTGCTTGTTCTAACCCTTTCTTTTTCCGAATTTGCACCACTCGCTCTAACTTCCTCTGCGAAACGGGGGGCGTTTCTGTCCGCACGCGATATGCATGTACGAGCAGTGCGCTGCGTTTCGACAGCTGCGAATGAGTGCTGAATACTGTACAGTGAAGTTGAGAGAGTGTTTTGTTTTGAAAGCAAAGGCGGACAGCGTCCAACACGCCTTTCTCTCTCGCCTTCACGCCCTCTCCCTCTCCGGCAAGCCATGTACACGCTCCTCCGTGCAGTGGAAGCGTATGGCGTCGCGTCGATGAGTAACTTGAGTTTTCTCTTTTGCCCCGCGGATTACTTCACGTTTCATGCGCGCTACTGCGGCACTGTACCATTGCGGATGCCAACGAGACACAGTACTTGTTCTTTTGCTCGTGTTGGGGATGGGCGGTCATGGCTGTCGCGCATTCAAAAGCCAGTGGTTTAAAAAAGCTACACAGCGGAGAAACAACAGCTGTTTGAAGACCTGTACACATGCGCGCGCGTGCTCGTTGCGTAGCACTAATAGTACACACACACACACAGAACACGCGCGCCGCACCCTTTCAGTCCATGCCGCCAATGCAGCGCACTCGCAACACGGCTGTTTCCTGCGTTTGTTTCTTAGCCACTGGTTGAGCCTGTGAAATTGGACGAGAAAGTGCACGGCTGTCGCTGTCGGGCTGTTCCCGTCGCCCTTTCGCTGCAAACGTTACAGAGTGCCCTCCAGCGTCATGAGCGGCAAGAGAGAAGGCGGCCGTGGAGGCGCGGCCCGACAAGCCGCGCTTAGTCCGCGCACATTTCGAAGCACAAGCGTGGTACACAAACCCGCCAAGATTGCGACAAAATGCTGATCGTACCTCGTGATTGTAGGACAGTCTGTTCGTATTTTGTAAGGGGAAGAGTATTAATTCATACGAAGGTAAAATTCAATTTCTGTCTTTTACCACTGAGGGCCACCTCCTCTTTTTGGTTTGAAACTGACTGAAAGAGCGCCTCCTCGCGAAAGACCCCTTGCTATGAAAATCACATGGAGGACATCCCCTGTGCATTTATAGATCTCCGTTACAATTACGAGCGCTGACAATTATCCCATCCAATAATATTAATATGATAGCGACAAGGGCGCATTGTTGCTTTGAGCACTGTGAACGCATTTAATTAAAAATATTAAATCAAAGGTTACTGAAGGCCATGTCATGCTAGCCGTTCACGCAACTGTACCCAATACACTTTTTAGTAATTTCATCCTCTTCGCACTACAACGTTTTTCCAATTTCTTAATGTAAAACTTGCCGCCCTTCGTAATATTCTTTCTATTGGCACCCAATTAATCCGACTCCACAAGAGCGTTCAGTTGATACTGAAATCACATACCAGGGGTATGCCACATTCTGAGACGTAAATCGCATGTCACTTTTGACGAGCTAAGTTACTCAGATAATGTCTGCATCTTGCCAATCGTCCTTTACTATTCAAAAAAATCAACGCTGTTCTTTTCTAGACTGAATTCACAAGGAGAAATTCTTCAAAAGAAAGTAACAGTTGTCATGGCACCAACAAGGCTTTGCAACGGTGTACAAGAGAAGCGATGATTTTGTATATATTGCGCTGCTGTGAGAGCTACAGTCCATGCGCTTCCAAGTTAACTTACGTGTCCGAAAACGGTCCGGTTTGGAAAGCTTTCCACTTCTGTTTGTACTACTACTCTGTCTTTCTCCGCTCCCATGCATTAAATTCGAAGAAGAGAAAACAAACCACTAGAGGTACGTGACGCATCCTACAGCCAGTTTCATGGCCGTCATCATGATTTCTTATACAAAAGAGAACAGTCATATGCTTATTTCAAATGACTGTTGGATATGTGTAGCACAGCACGGGGCATTGAGAGGTTAAGTCCCGAGCTGCTCTCCTAAACGATTTTTCATTCTTTGCCATAAAGTTTCTCCAACTCCAAGAAGATTGGTTTTTGCGCCCCAAAGAACGGCTTCCGGGTCTTGTTCGAACACCAGCCTATCGCATCCTGGAGGGCAACATTCTCTTTAAAAGCACTGTACTTGATTTTATAGTTCTGCCAGAAAGCTACTTTCGACCGGCAATCAATGTAAACGTCTTTTGGTTTTCTCGTTACGGACGCCTTTCCTTCGCACCTCAAAAAAACCGGAGCAGTTATTAAACATTGCCACTGAACGAAGCTCAGGAGTAATTGAGAATTTCTTTGCTCTGTTTCTCTTCAACATACCCCAAATAGTAAAGACATATGAGCTTAGAAAGAAGAGAAGATGAAGAAAACATTCACTCTTGTTATACAGACTACCAAAGCACCAGTCAGAAAGCTTTGTCTTGTCTCACTGCATAGTTTGAAACATTAGCTATGCATTCTTGTAGATTCTATACCATTATTCTTCTATCACTTGTTCTTGATTGGGTACCCAGGCAATAGCAAGTGGTAGAAACGTAGTTTTACAAAAACAGTTTCTTGTCAGAGTTTACCTAGAGTAGCAAACTCATCGGGGTTTCATAGTAAGGATCCTATTTGTTTTCAGCTTTAGTACAACGTGCAAACATCAATACTGCAGAGAATCAGTCTTTTGCAAATTTCAGAAGGATGCTGCGTGGCGCTACTTTTTTCTACGTTAACAATCACTGGGGAACAATTACTCGTCCGCTTTTCTAAACCAGAGTACTAACACACACCTATACCGATTCATTCATAATCTTTCTTTGTCTACAGCACTGTTATCTAAGTAAGTCCTGTGGAATCAGTTGGTGTTACCATGAGATTCACGCTTATGCCTCTCCATGTCCCGAGCTCTTGAATACTTGCTGCCACAAATGTCGCATGTAAAACTCTGTGTACCTCGTGCCTCACGATGTACTCTGGAAATGTGAGTATTCAGACCTCGGGCTGAAGAAAGCGCAACGGGACAGTGCGGGCATTAAAAAGGTGAAGTCGAACCTGAATGTGCTTTCGCAATATGCCTATGCATGCTTCTTGCACGCCCATACGTGTTGCCGCAGTACTCGCAGGTGAAACGTTGTGGTCGGTTCTGGTTTCCATGCTGTGCACGAAGGTGACTGGTCAGAGCATAGCGCGTGGCAAACACTCTGTTACATTCAAAACATTCATGTCTTTCCGAATGCGACCTCATGTGGCGATCCATTAATGCCTTAGAGGGTGTCTTATAGCCACAATGATCGCAAGTGTGTTCTTTTCTACAGATCTGCTGGTGAGCTGAAGCGTCCATGTAGGTGTTAAATCTGCGCGAGCACTTCCTACAGGCATTAGTCCGAGATGTCTTGCGTCCCTGTTCTTCTGCTGTCCCGAGGAAAAACGCTGGTCGTTTGCCTGAACTGGACGCCTGTGCTGTGACTGCTGTAGGCGGACCTGCGCGACTAGTAGATGGACGTTGTGCCCATCTTTCGGTAGATTGACCAGCCACGTTGGAAGATGCAGGTTGCGCACATCCTGCCATAGATGGTCCTGCGCCACTGGAAGATGCAGGTTGCGCATATCCTGCCATAGATGGTCCTGCGCCACTGGAAGATGCAGGTTGCGCATATCCTGCCATAGATGGTCCTGCGCCACTGGAAGATGCAGGCGTTCTTCTTGCCCTAGATGGACCTAGGCCACCAGAAGATCCCACACTGGGAGGAAGCTCAATTGGCTCTCCTACGAAATCAAATAAAGATGGGTGCACCATGTTTTGTGCTTCCGCAGCATCGATAGTTGTATGGGCTGCCAAAGTGCCGGGGCTCATGTTACCTAGAAGTTCAACCATAGATTTGCCCCATTGTCGGGACCGCTCTCTTCTTTGTGTGCTGCTGCCCGAGCGGCTCCCCTGAGAGTTGCTACGAGAGCTAGTTTGCTGCGAGGCGTGTGGGATATGTGCTGCCCTAGGTTCAATCCTTTCGCAAACTGGTGCATCTTCGGAACTTGTAGGTCTCGTGGTATTTAATTGGTTGCGGGAACGCCTTGTTCGATCTCTACTGCTTTCCGAGCGGCTTCCCCGAGAGTTGCTGTGCTGAGAATTATTTTGTGACGACATTATAGAGCTAAGGTTTGGTTTGTTTCTTGTTGATAGTTGCTTTGGTTTTTGTTTTGTCGTAATCGGTCTGGTTATTGTACTCGTTAGTGATTACGGAGGAAAGCCATGCACGTTTCTAGACTCTCAGTACTTATAGGCAATGCTCTTCTATCGTGGATTGTTATTCCTACCCCAAAACCATATTTCAGTCTATTCATGAATTCTTGATATTGTCTTCCTGGTTTAATAGTCAGAATGTTCATTTCTTTCTCATGCACTATATCGGCGTACGGGGAGTATATTACAAACGTTTTGAAGGTTCAGCAACAGTGGATCATACAAAAACACAATAAAAGATTGTACCGAACGTAGCTCCAAAAAAACGTTAAAAACATTAATCGTAGGCGCAATGCGTGGTTCAAAAGCGAAAGCATAGGCGCAGCAGAGACTAACGTGCACTTTGACCCTCCTTCTCAGCTCGCGGCCGCTTGAATGCAGTGTCTGCTTACACGGGCTCTATCGAAGGCTGCCACAACCCTCAGAACTTTATTGTACGCAGGTGCTGTGACTGGCACAAAAGCACCTTTAAAAGCAGGTAATCTTCCGGAACATTTCATCTCACCTATTTGTGTGTCTCGTTCCCTTTTGCTCCAATAACTATTCAACTGCGATTTAGCCATAGAACGCCAACGAAATTCTTGAGGCGTTCCGCATGTCTCATAGAAGCAATGAAGTTGCCAGAGCATGTTCAAAAGTTTGAGCGAGCACTGTCACAAGAGGCCACTTCAATGCTGTCCTTGTATTTCATGTTGTGGTATTCGGCTATGGGCAGCATCTGACAATCTCTCTTTTCAGAATGTATTTCAAGCTCACCTTGTAGATACCAAAATGCTTATATGACTTTGTTATGATATGCTAGGCCCTAGGAGCGCAAACGCTTGTCCAAACAAGAATAAGAATGTGGAAAAAAGAAAAAGGCGACATTCGGATCACAAAGATCAAGGAAGCTGTTATATTTTTATCCTACATATGATTGGACATCCAAACTCACATAGGGGGCAGGCTTCATGCCCTCAGAAGCTGACACGCTTTGTAGAACAAGGTTTCCGAACCCTTCTTTTCTTCGGAACAACTGTAGGTTATCAAGGATCTTGACCACCGCCTGCTGCTTCAATGAATCAAGCGGAATGTTCGAGAAGTTACGTTCCGAAGAGATCCATCAGTTCTCGAGACCACATCTCCACACCAACGACTCCAAAAGCAATCATCAACACCCATAACGTGGCGAACCATCCTGAAGACTCAATCAAACCGAGCGGGAGAACAAGGATCCACGAATACATAAATATTTTCAGTGATCGCATATAGACGTAAGTAAGTGGCTGGATTGGCAGCTCCGATGTCGAACTTGACACTGAGCTGTCAGCGAGTTCGTGAAGCCGAGTCTGACATCACTATTTTATTTTCCGCTTGCACACACCACGCAATTTTGAAGCGTCTATAAGGTTGCCTTATAGACGCTATAAGCGTGTCGGCCAACACTGCATTCAAGCGGCCGCGAGCGGAGAAGAAGGGTCAAAGTGCACGTTAGTCTCTGCTGCGCCTATGCTTTCGCTTTTGAACCACGCATTGCGCCTACGATTAATGTTTTTAACGTTTTTTGTGGAGCTACGTTCGGTACAATCTTTTATTGTGTTTTTGTATGATCCACTGTTGCTGAACCTTCAAAACGTTTGTAATATACTCCCCGTACGCCGATATAGTGCATGAGAAAGAAATGAACATTCTGACTATTAAACCAGGAAGACAATATCAAGAATTCATGAATAGACTGAAATATGGTTTTGGGGTAGGAATAACAATCCACGATAGAAGAGCGTTGCCTATAAGTACTGAGAGTCTAGAAACGTGCATGGCTTTCCTCCGTAATCACTAACGAGTACAATAACCAGACCGATTACGACAAAACAAAAACCAAAGCAACTATCAACAAGAAACAAACCAAACCTTAGCTCTATAATGTCGTCACAAAATAATTCTCAGCACAGCAACTCTCGGGGAAGCCGCTCGGAAAGCAGTAGAGATCGAACAAGGCGTTCCCGCAACCAATTAAATACCACGAGACCTACAAGTTCCGAAGATGCACCAGTTTGCGAAAGGATTGAACCTAGGGCAGCACATACTCCACACGCCTCGCAGCAAACTAGCTCTCGTAGCAACTCTCAGGGGAGCCGCTCGGGCAGCAGCACACAAAGAAGAGAGCGGTCCCGACAATGGGGCAAATCTATGGTTGAACTTCTAGGTAACATGAGCCCCGGCACTTTGGCAGCCCATACAACTATCGATGCTGCGGAAGCACAAAACATGGTGCACCCATCTTTATTTGATTTCGTAGGAGAGCCAATTGAGCTTCCTCCCAGTGTGGGATCTTCTGGTGGCCTAGGTCCATCTAGGGCAAGAAGAACGCCTGCATCTTCCAGTGGCGCAGGACCATCTATGGCAGGATCTGCGCAACCTGCATCTTCCAGTGGTGCAGGTCCATCTAGGGCAAGAAGAACGCCTGCATCTTCCAGTGGCGCAGGACCATCTATGGCAGGATCTGCGCAACCTGCATCTTCCAACGTGGCTGGTCAATCTACCGAAAGATGGGCACAACGTCCATCTACTAGTCGCGCAGGTCCGCCTACAGCAGTCACAGCACAGGCGTCCAGTTCAGGCAAACGACCAGCGTTTTTCCTCGGGACAGCAGAAGAACAGGGACGCAAGACATCTCGGACTAATGCCTGTAGGAAGTGCTCGCGCAGATTTAACACCTACATGGACGCTTCAGCTCACCAGCAGATCTGTAGAAAAGAACACACTTGCGATCATTGTGGCTATAAGACACCCTTTAAGGCAGTAATGGATCGCCACATAAGGTCGCATTCGGAAAGACATGAATGTTTTGAATGTAACAGAGTGTTTGCCACGCGCTATGCTCTGACCAATCACCTTCGTGCACAGCATGGAAACCAGAACCCACCGCAACGTTTCACCTGCGAGCACTGCGGCAACACGTATGGGCGTGCAGGAAGCATGCATAAGCATATTGCGAAAGCACATTCAGATTCGACTCCAACATTTCAATGCCCGCACTGTCCCGTTGCGCTTTTTTCAGCCCGAGGTCTGAATACTCACATTTCCAGAGTACATCGTGAGGCACGAGGTACACAGAGTTTTACATGCGACATTTGTGGCAGCAAGTATTCAAGAGCTCGGGACATGGAGAGGCATAAGCGTGAATCTCATGGTAACACCAACTAATTCCACAGGACGTACTTAGATAACAGTGCTGTAGACAAAGAAAGATTATGAATGAATCGGTATAGGTGTGTGTTAGTACTCTGGTTTAGAAAAGCGGACGAGTAATTGTTCCCCAGTGATTGTTAACGTAGAAAAAAGTAGCGCCACGCAGCATCCTTCTGAAATTTTGCAAAAGACTGATTCTCTGCAGTATTGATGTTTGCACGTTGTACTAAAGCTGAAAACAAATAGGATCCTTACTATGAAACCCCGATGGGTTTGCTACTCTAGGTAAACTCTGACAAGAAACTGTTTTTGTAAAACTACGTTTCTACCACTTGCTATTGCCTGGGTACCCAATCAAGAACAAGTGATAGAAGAATAATGGTATAGAATCTACAAGAATGCATAGCTAGTGTTTCAAACCATGCAGTGAAACAAGACAAAGCTTTCTGACAGGTGCTTTGGTAGTCTGTATAACAAGAGTGAATGTTTTCTTCATCTTCTCTTCTTTCCAAGCTCATATGTCTTTACTATTTGGGGTGTATTGAAGAAAAACAGAGCAAAGAAATTCTCAACTACTCCTGAGCTTCGATAAGTAATAATGCTTAATACACGCTCCAGTTTTTTGAGGTGCGAAGGAAAGGCGTCCTTAAGGAGAAAACCAAAAGACGTTTACATTGATTGCCGGTCGAAAGTAGCTTTCTGGCAGAACTATAAAATCAAGTACAGGTTTTTTTAAAGAGAATGTTGCCCTCCAGGATGCGATAGGCTGGTGTTCAAATAAGACACGGAAGCCCTTTTTTTGGGCCGCCAAAATCAATCTTTTGGATGTTCAAGATGATGACAGACATAGAAACTGTATGACAAAAAAGCAAAACTTTTTGTCCGCCTTCAGGCTGTTACCAAGCGACAGATCTTTTATTTTTGGAAAAGGGAGCCGTAAGACTGGAAATGGAAATGAAGAAGCAGTGGAACATGTTGAGTTGGAAAACCTCTTTGATGATCTGTTCTCTGGAATGGAAGAAATGAACATGAAAGATTCTGTTGCTGCAGCAGATTTCGATGACGAAACCAACGTTATTGAAGCCACTGAATACTCTTCAGCAGCATCTGATACTACCATTGACCAAGCCCCCAGAGGTTCCTTTCGTCAGCGATCCGCTCTGCAACAGTATTCGCCAGAAACTTCTATGGTAAACTACATGTTAGGGGGGGCGTCAAAGTTGTCGTAGCCCATCTGGAATCACGATGCCAAATCGCTTTGCGCTGGATACCGTTGTGGTGAGGGACCACTGCAAGGTACTAGGGAGTCTCGCTCAGGGCACATGCAGTTCCGCCCGTCGAGGTGTGCCGACCTTCCCAAAAGGCTATAAAACACTATAAAGTTACGCCGGAAGAGGAAGCCAAATGGAGATGCGATTGGGTCTATTAGGGGAATTTAACCGTCGAATAGATAATTAGCATTCTACTTGTAGAAAGCGAATACCGTTGCCTTAGAATTAGGGGCACGTGCCTGTAACCACACACACACACATGTTAGGGGTTACAGAAGATGACTTGCCACAAACCTTTGAGCGAGCTATGAGCTCCTGTGAGCGGAGGGAATGTTGGTTAGCAATGAACATTGAAGTGAACAGTTTGGGGGAAAGGAATGTTATTGAACTACTAACGTGTTCTTCCAGTGTTGTACCAATTGACTGCCGCTGGATCTTGGACTGGAAGCGCAATTACAACGGAGTTATCACATGGCTTAATGTGCAAATTGTGACCAAGAGCTTTATGCAAAGATTCGGAATTCATTAGCCCCGTTCCCGTAGGATGACAAATTTGCGTCTCCCTTTTTTTTTGCGACCTGTGGGTGCACGGGTCGCACTGCACCCTGTCTGGGAGATTTCGCCTCATCCAGAGGTGAACGTCACCCAGACACCGGGGAGAGGTCACCTCAAGTGCCACCCAGTGATCCCCACCAGCACTATCTCGCCGCGTGCGTCTATTTCTTTGAAGACTCAAGACTATTAAATCGCGAGTTTCATTGAGCCCCTTAAGCATGAATAGAAACCCTGAACGTTCTGCATCAGCATGTAATATACGCGATCCGCAAATTGACACCTTCCACTTGTATGATGAGGACAATGAACGCTCCTACTCGCCAGCTTAACAAGATCATGGCAATCAGAGCCATTGCTCCTCACCTGGTCTATCAAAGACAAATTTGACACCCCATCAAACAGTATTGTCTTCGATATGCCACATGACGCCAATTGAATCTCCGCCTGCAAGTACTCTTCTCAGCACAGATATTGCGGCTCAACCTATATTGAAGAATTGTCCTGAGGGACAAAATTTATTGAGTCAGCAGCGACTTTTAGAAGCTTCTTCTAATGGAGAGGAGAGTGATTACCTTTTCGTTTTACAAGACGAAAATTCTTCAACACAGGAAAAAGAAGACGAACAATACTTGAATACAGATATGGACTCCTATATTTCGGAGCAAGAACTGCGCGAATTACATGCAGAAAATGCGATGAGCTACAGAACTAGTGTCAGTGGAACTCCATCCAATGCAGCTGATGCACGACAAATTGCCGTTGGGTATATCTGGTCCTCTGTATTCTGCGACAACATTGACACTATGATGGATGATAGCATTGATACACACAGCTCTGCCGAAAAATCCAAATATGGTAATAATGAAGGACGTGAAGAACGTGGAAGATCAAATGGGCTTACTGACTGGGATTATAGTTCACCATTCCAACAAATTTCGATTGATATCGATGGAATCAACAAGATGCTTGGAAGAAGATTTGTGTCAGAAACTAATTCAATTCTGGACAAAGTAGGAAATGAAGCAAAGCAGAAAGGTTCAAAGACGTTCACGGCCGCAACGATGTCACGATTAGATGCATTTGATCTTTTCTTCCTGAGCATGTACTTCTTAAAATTTTTTCTAATGTGAACATAATACTGCGACTCAGAAGCCAAAAAGAAACCGACACTTTGGAGTTCAAGGGCGTGTTAGTCTTGCACATATTGGCTGCATCATACAACTCTACAGTGGACACGATCACAAAGAAGAGAAATCACCAGTTCTTTTTCCAGATGAACATCCCAAGTACTCGCTATTTTTAAATTTGGTCAGCACTATCATGCACACCGGACCGACGGCAGAGGGTTGGGAACGTAGATGGAGGTTGGTTTAATCATCCACAGCGTGCAAATGCTTTAATAACTGAGCTGGAAGACGAATTGGCTTCAGTTAACCTTTTATTTTTGTATGTTCCTGGTGTTACTATTTTCAGTTTGGACGATGATCATCAGAGGCTACGATCAAGGGCTGTTGCGCAAATGACCACTTTGTCTCACGTCAATAATCCACAAAAGGCTCTTGGGCCTGTGAATAACGCGATGTTTTCCGCTCTTACGCATGTGTTTCTTGCCAGTCACTACTCACGGCAGGGAAAGAAAGTGACCGACGTATGGAAACGATTGATTCGACTTATACAAGGCGTTCCCACTGCTGGGCCTGTGCGACCTATGGTGGACGCTATTTTTGCGTCTGACAGAGGGTACAACTCCAAAGTGACGGTGGACTACATCAACGAGAGAGTAGGGGCCACAGGAATTGGGACACACAAACGGAGCTTGGACTACCCCTTTGCGTTTGGGGATGGCCCCATACGCAAGAAGCATAAAGTTAGGGTTGTCAGCCAACGAGGCTGTCGGGCAATATATAGCGCACGTCGAAAGCCCGGTACCATAGCTGGAAGAAATGTTGAAGCCATCGTATATCGCGAGAGTTTGGGTAGTCGTATTGCAGCTTTGTATCATAACAATGACCGATTGTTTTCAGCCAACAGGTTCACATTGATTCCGAAGCCAGGTTATGAAACAACCAAGGGGGCAGTCGAAAGAGAAATCTTTCATTTCGTCTTTGACGACTCTGTTTCTAAAGCAACAGAATCTAGAAATTGTGAGTATGATGTCACGGACAGCTCTGCAAGGTTGAAAGTACGACAGGTCCTCTCCAATGTTGATGAAGTAACTTTGTTACAGTCTGAAGACCCCGGTTGGTTTCTTGGGAGAGCATTCCAGTTTACGCCCAGAACATCTCAAGCCTTCATTCGAGCTCTATGTGAGGACTACGAGAACAACGTAGAAGCTTTATCATTCTTGGTGTGTGGAAAAGAGGTCGACTACAGCCATGTATCGTTTCCGATCAGCGATACAGAGACTAAGGATTGCTTGGTATCGAAACTAATTTTACTATGCCACTCTCTGAATATAGAAACGAAGACAGTGCCCACTTCGGAACAGCAAGAACAGGCAATCAGTACAGTTTTGTCGGCCTCCGTTGAGACACTTCAAAACCGGACAAAGAATGACATTTTATCACTTCTCAGCTCCGTGGGACACAGACAATCGCAAGCGCTTCGCAAATCTCAACTGATAGAAAAGGTAATGTTGCTCAAATTGGAGGTACAGGCTGGTACAACTCAGCCTAACAGCACCTTATCGCACACACTCAGCCCATTACAACGGAAGGAAGCGAAGATGCAAAAGTTGCTGGAGGCTCTGTACCGCGTTTCACTGACGTCATGGATAATGAAGCCTCTCGTGAGTACCCCAGGAATGAGAGAAGGGAGTTTCAATGAGTCTCAGGTGCTAAAAGCACTACCTTCTTTCTTTGCATGTAATGATGTGAGCAATGGAAATAAACTCGAGATGTCGGAGGGTTCGCACGAAGAGGTAAAATATAAAATAGAGTATATTCGAACGACAGGACTGATTTCTTCTGGCAGAGATCCAATGGTTTCAGACAGTCCAGACGCCGTCCTGTGCTTTACTGAAAATGACGGAGAACAGCATGTTTGTGCAGTTGAGATCAAGACAATGACCTCGTTGAACACCATTGACGCTTCAAAACAACGAAAGCACGACCACTCTTCAGATTCTCATCTCATGAACGTTGGCCGAAACGAGGCGAGTACAAAACTCTTTCACGAGCTTGTTCCGTCTACGGAGTACCGAATTCAGTGTTTGCATCATGCAGTATCGCTGAGCCTTAAGCAGGTTATGTTTGTGCAGGCCAAAGGAAGCAACTTGGGGGTAGGAGGCGTAATCTATGCCACGATTGTGCATTTACATCACACATTAACAACAATATACAGTTATCTCCTAGCTGCTCTCCGAGTTGGGGTGTTTCCTTGGATTGGAAAGGACGCATCAAAAATTCCGAGCATGTACGATGATCTCTTACAGACCTCTCATGCCTCTGATCTGAATTCTTATGCTTCATACTATAGTTTGAATCAGGCCTATCGTTCCCTTGCTCGCCGAAACAGCACGCTGCCTCCAGCGCAGATGATTCTACCAACAGCGTTTGTCTACTGGAACTATTTGAAAGGAGTTGTGGATGAGTTCAGCCGAGCGATGACAACCATGTGCTACACTAACGTTGGTGAAAGTCCAATTGTCAGCATTATAGACCGTTTGTTATGTGCACAAGTTCAAAATGGAGCTGTTGTGCATCGGCTGTCTTTGGCAAGACATAAACCTGTACTTCCTCCCCAATATGATGCAAACAGTTCCAAAGGGTACAGAGAAATGAGAAAGATGTTTTCAAAATGTGCGTCATTTCCAGACTATGTACGACAGTTGGCAAAAGAGTATGTCGAAGTTCGAGAAGCTGAAAGCAGATTCTTAAGCTGTTCAAGTAACAATGGCAGAGTTGCTTCCCAATCTGGCGTTCGATTTATCCCGTTCATCGTCGAGCCGCTCTACAGTCGTAATATTCTTGTGATGTACAACAGACTGCATGACAAACAACGAAGATTGGAAAACAAGGAACTGCACTTGAAGGTCAACGGGAAGCAAGCATATTGCTCACTGTGTTCTTACAGTTGCACAATCACGAAGAACGGGAAGAAATTGCAAAAGAGAGGAGGAGCGCTGCAAAAGCAATGGTGTAGTCTTTGCAGACAAGCTCTTTGCACGAAATGCTGGGACAAATGGCATACGGAGGAAGTTTTAGAACGCGCGAAAATTCCTGCAGATGAGCTGCAAAAGCTGCAAAGTCAGGAAGTATAATGCGTTGTATGACGCTTACTGTTCGTGTGTTGGAAACCGTTTCCGCAATTTAGTGCATCACAGGTAAAGGTCAGGAAAAGACTTTGTAGTATGTGCAAAGCTGTTTTGCGTGCATTATCATCACTTATGTTTACGACTTACACGAGGTTGTGAACAAAAATGCTGACAAGCCGTGATATGCTCGGTGTTTGTGTATCAATAGTGTGCTTTTGTATAAGCTCTTTCAAATGAGAAGGTAGTGCGGAGAGACACTAACGCTTTTTAACATCAGTTATCTTTCGCTTTGATTGATTGAGAAAAATGTCGAGTGCGCAAAGGAGTATCTGCAGGAGATTAAAACGTTGGCAAGAAAGCCGCTGAGAAGGAGGAAGGCTCAAGTTAGGAAGAGAGCATCAAAACTATCGCTGCAAGATAGTGCTGGTGGGGATCACTGGGTGGCACTTGAGGTGACCTCTCCCCGGTGTCTGGGTGACGTTCACCTCTGGATGAGGCGAAATCTCCCAGACAGGGTGCAGTGCGACCTGTGCACCCGATTGCACCCCAAGAAAAGGGAGACGCAAATTTATCACCCTACGGGAACGGGGTTAGGGTTGGCCGCAAAGTATGAAAACTCGTAGTAAACTCGTTGTTCATGTCACAAATTTGCGAACTCAGAAACAATCCACAGCGTGTTTTAAAGAACTATCATTCACACCGATATACGTCAGAATGAAAGTATACGACGTGTTTTGCTTCCTTTTTACTCGCAACCTTGCTGTCGCTCGTTACCATCCTGCATGCGTGGAAGCATCTCACTGCACCTCTCTACTGCATCTCGCCGATGGTCCCGGCCACCTCATCCCTTCTCCACACAAAGCCAAATCACCACCGTACCGCTTTAGCTCGCCGCTGCATCTCGCGAACTCACATCTCCTCACCGTCCCGCCTTCCCTCGTCGCTGCGTCCAGCCAACTCACCACCCTGCAGCTCGTCGCAGAAACAAACTTCCCCTTGCTTTCACCCCGCCGCTGCATACAGCCAACGCTCCGCACCGCTGCTCGTGGCAAAATCAACACGCTACTTTTCTCAGTTCACGGTTGCATCCGGACACCTGGTCGACCCTTTCCGCTGCGCATCTCCTATATAGATTGTCACTGCACCTGCCACATTTACCTCTCTGCTCAGCACCGATCCTCAATCGTGCACCACCGCGCTGCTCAGGGCACAAGCAACCCGGTGCAAGCTTCACCTCGCCACTGCATCCAGCCAACGCTCCTCGCCGCTGCTCGTGGAAACATCAACACTCCGCGGGCTTCAGTTCAATGTTGCATCTGGACAGCTAGTCAGCCATTGCACCTGGCACATTTACCACTCTAATTCACCCCAGCTCTCAATCTTGCTACAACAACCTCGCTAGCACATAACTACACCACATCAGCTCCAGCAATCTACATTTGATGCCTGTGCCTCAAACGTCCTCAAGGACCCCTCTGTACACGTACGCTATCCTGCCCTTCATCTCGAGGCCCCACCAGAGTTGTGAACTGAACCAAAACACCACCACCGCAACATAGACATAGAGGAGGAGGAGGAATATGTTTCATGCGCTACGTCTGTTGCCGGGCACGCATTGTTACTATACCAAGGTTGTGTGTCTACAGTACAAGCTTGTGCAGTTGTATTGTCTGAGCTAGATGACAACAACTATGACGGCGATTTCTCAGTTAGTCCCCTCAATCCGAAGATATCGAGACTTAATAATCTCATTCAAGGACACCTGTCGCTGTTTAAGACTAATGCAGGGCTCTATCCCGCAGAGTTTGAAGCCTTGTGTGCAGTTGTTTGCCCAATATTTATTCAACGGGCAAGACATACCAACAATGTGCCTGGTCTGGCTGGTAGACCCTCAAAACTAATGCCCAGTGAACGCCTTTTATGTTGCATTATGTATCTGCGAGGAAGAAATGGCGTGAGAGATGAAGCCTCGTATTGGAACTATAGTCGTACATCATTGAGGGATGATGCAATGTTCGTTTGTGGCATAATTAACGAATCTATGGCATCAGAGATCAGTTGGCCAACCGCTGCTGAAAGACAGCAGCAACGAAGCAGGATACCCCTCTTTCCGGGATGTGTTGGATTTGTAGACGGGACACTTTGTCGCATACTGCGACCACATGAACGACACCACAGGGCTTGTTTTAATGATAGGAAGAAGATGTACTGTTTCAATAGTGCTGTAGTGATAGATCATGACGGTATGTTTATTTATATAGCGCCCGGATATGCTGGTTCTTATCATGATGTGACTATACTCAGAGACACGGGGTTAAGTCAAAATAGGCAAGAGCATTTCGCAGATCATGACTCCCCACATCTTGTAGAGTATTTTCTTGGTGATCCCTGGTATCTTGGCCTGGATCACTTCATCTTACGGCGTATGGATGCCAGGGAGCTGGCAAATGTAGACGAAGACCCAGTAATACGAGCCTTTAACAAACTACATGCGGGATATCGCGTGATAGTGGAGTGGGGAATCGGTGGTCTCAAACAACTCTTTAGGCACTTTTTGGATACATGCCCTAATAAACGAAGTGCCTTCTCCCATATGTTTACCAGTGCTGCAATCCTGACCACCTTTCTACACAGAAGGAGAAGCTTTTCAAGTAACGTTCAGGACAGTGACAGAAACGGTGAGTGGGGCGCTTAAAGTTCCGCTATGACCTTCACACGCTCTGTGAATTCAACCTCAGAGATGATACCCTGTTCACGAAGTAAAATCAATCGCTTGATATGTCTATCTATCTCCTGGCTCTGCAAAGATTTCAGTTGCTCTTCCCGCAGCGTTTGCCTGCTAACAACGTCGTTTTCTTGCACCTTTGTTTGCTTTTCTACTGCTCGGCACAAATTGTCTGACTTCTCCTCAACCACTGTAACCATAGATGAGATCGCAGTCACCGTGTCCTTCAAGAGCTTCTTTTTAGACAGGTTTGCTAGAACTGTTTTCTTCCACCTGCGTTTTTTCCTCGGGCACAAGGTCTATCACAGACTCCGAACCCGCATCGTCCGACTTCCTAGTGCTTTGAGAGATTAAAGACTGGCAAAAATCCCCCATTTTTTTCTTGTTGTTAGTATCCGACTCCTTCAAATTTTGCGTAAGGTCATCATTTTGCAAAGCACATAGCTGCCCCGGTCCATCACATACTCCAGTTTGTACGTCATCTAGAGCACTGCGCAGAGCGTTTTGCAGTGTACGTTCTTGTGGCACATCTTTGTCGAATTGAACTCCTGCAATCTCATATTTCGCTTTACCGTCATCCAAGTAGTTCTTATATACCACCTTCCACACAGCTGCTGGGACCCGTTGTTGAACCGCTTGCTTTCTCTTTCTGCAATATGCAGTAAAGTGCATTCCGTAGCTACTTGTCATGCACGCAAGGGCATCAGCACCGACTACATTACGGCGTTCGTGTATTTTGCAGCTGCTTCGCGGAAGCGAAGATCGCTCTTGTGCTTCCGCCCAATTCTCAGACTGCACCACACGTGCACCAGACGCCATCAGTGCATTAACGCAGCTTGTCTCTCCAGGTTGTGATACAGGTGCCGGAATTACCGTTTGTATGGGAGATTGCAACTGCTCTGATGCGCTAGTCACCCCAACCCCTTCATCCCCTTCCGAGATAGAAAACTATTGCGGCTCGCTGCCCGTAGACTGGGCTTCTAAGCTGTTTCAGCGGCGCGGGTGGACGTGCGTTGAAAGCTGGGTTGGCGACAGGAAGCAAGTACACATGTTTCCGTACGGAGTCACAGTCGAGACACGCCGTCGTTGTGCAGAACGACAACGTTTCTCTGACTGTGAGGCATGTTGCAGTCAGTATGGGCGGAAACTTGCAGCCGACCAGAGAAACATGTTTTAATTTGCGGCCAACACATTGACGCGAAGTAGATATACAAAACTAACAAACTTTCCGGCCAACCTTACTAAAATGAAATTTTTTCCCCTGTCTCGAAGTATGCAACTGTGCGACTAGTCTTATCCATCATCGCTGACCAACGATTGGAGTTCATTTGCTTGGATATCAAACCTGCTTTCCTGTACGGGCGTGTTGATGAGGAGGTACACATGCAAAATAGTCCCGGTTGTGAGGAACGAGAACGAGAGTGGGATGTGTGCAGGCTCAAGCGTGCTAGTTATAGATTGAAGCATGCATCAAGAGCTTTCCGGAAATTCACTGATTCCATCTTGCTCGAGTTTGGCTTCCAGTGCTGTCACAAAGATCCAGCACTTTCTTTCATTCGCCGTGCTTCTTACTTCTTGATATTAATCCTTTGTGTTGATGATGTGCTGGTGGCCTTTGACGAAGTGGCGGTTTTGCAGAAGATGGTATCTTTCCTTGAGAATCATATCGATCTTCCAGAGGAAAAGAACGATGGTAAGTTCTTCGGAATGAAAGTGGTTAGAAGCGAGAAGGATACACTGAAGGTGTACAACACGAGCATGGTTGGTCATCTCTGGCGCCAGTTTGACACGGAAGGATTTGGAACAATAAAGACTCCCATGATGCCTCACTGCGCGCTGAGCTCAATCACATACGAGAATGAAGACCACTATCCATTCAAAAAGCTTATCGTTGCACTGATATATCTTTCCAACACCTGCCTATCGAATATTTCCTTTGCCGTCAGCTATCTGACTCGCTCTATGGAGAGGTTCACTACCCAACATATGCAGGCAGCAAAGAGTGTTTCGAATTCTATGAAAAGAACCCAGAATATTGTGTTGGTGTTTTCAAATCACGAAAGCAAAAGTGTTTGGGTTCTCAGATTCTGCTTTTGCGGGCGATATAGTTGACCGCAAGTTTACCGGTGGTTTCTCTTTCATTAACTCAAATGCAGCTGTGAGCTGGAGATCCTAGAAGCAAATCCTTGGCGCTAAATATACCATTGAGGCCAAATATATCTCAATCTCTTATGCAGTTTGAGAAGCTCTTTGGCTGGTATCGATCATGAGTGAACTTGGTTTGTGGAAGAGGAAAAACATGGTTATTGATTGTGACAATCAAGACCCAATTCGTCTGATCAGTAATACGACGTGCAGTGAGCGTACAAAACATATTTCAGTAGGCTTTCACTTTCTTCGTGCTCATCTTGAACGTCGGGATGTTATTCTGGAGTATGCTGAGACAAATTCAATGACTGCAGATGTTCTGACAAAGCCATTGAACCCCGGAATACACAAAAATTGTTGCAAGGACATGGAACCTTATATTGACCAGAGGATATAGAATGCGTAGAACTGATCTTGACATTGAATTATTTCCGTCAGTATTTACATTCTATACTTGCCGTTTACTAGTTTACAGATAGCAAATCCTCAGCAAACTATGATGATGCTTGATAGATATCCACGTGATGATGGAGGTGGCATACTTGACGCTTATCAGGTACATATCTAACGCACATTTTCAATGTCCATGTGATGCGCTCTTGGTGCATTATAAATGCCCCATAGATAAGCGTAAAACATACCGATATGCATATATTGTATGCGCACATGATATGAGAAAGATGTGCAATATTATATCCCACGGACGTTCACTTTTCAGGCGGATCCGAAAGCAATTTTTGAGATTTCCAAGAAGTGTCTATCGGACATAATATTGCAAAGGTAAAAGAAATGTAATACCAGTCTTTCCATGCATCTCTGAGAAATCTATTGTGGTACATGTAAGTATCCAGAAACTCTGTCGGTAAGCAATCGTGCATCAATATATTTTACAAGAGTCACGTTGAATTGTTCGGTTGATTAATAGTATCTAGTAGATATTTTGTGCAAGTCTAAAGTTCATAAAGTTCTATATAAAAGTTAGTCTGATGCTCCATTACAAAAGCATTGATCAAGCTCATCGTTCGATTTTAACAAAAGAGAAGCAGAATATTTTACTTCTTTGAGCTTCAAGCGTGTTAGAATCAAGAAAAAAGTAAGGATGAAGATATTGAAAAGACTGCTTATAGAACATGATATGGGCAATTTGAGTACTTATTTCTACCACTTTGACTAACTGGGCCACCAACTTGTTATCAATTTTTAAGGGATATATTTCTTAGCGCATATGTGGACAATTTTGCCATGGTATAATTAGATGAACATTTGGTACACGGCAAAAGAAACATCTCGTGCATATGGAAACCCTACTTGGCGTATTACTAACGTATCTACGCTACGGAAGACGATCTAAATGTACCTTTAGGAAAAAGAGCTATAACACTTATGACATATAAAATACACCAAAGGCCTTAAATCCAATTCAGAAAGGACGGAGCAATAAAGCAATGCTAAATTTCACCCCCGTGAAAGAGGAACAAAGCGTCTTAGCAACAGGCAGTTATTAGCGCAAGTTGTTGAAAAGCTTTGCAAAAGCATTAAAGCGTATAAGTGAATTGGTCAAAAGAGAAGCTTCATTCACATGGTCACAGCAACAGGATAATGTTTTCAACCAAACAAAGACCATACTACGGCATTGTGTTAGAGTCGTTGTACCAATGCACAAATACTATACATTGACAGTGAAAATGCTATGAGAAGCAAAATATATGCTTTGCTATCTCAAAATGATACGAAAGAACTAAACGCAGTAGACTCTGTAAAAAAATGCGTTGTGAATACCGTCTGGACAAAGTGGATCATGAATGATTCTGTACCAATGTGGCATCAGTTAACCTCAAGTACGAACAAATGCTTGGAAAGTTTGGGTGAAATATGACTTGGAACTTTTTAGTAAAATTTGATATGAGTTTCATGTGGTATTAGTGGGACCTTCATGAGCGATTTCTATAAAATTTGAAGAAGAGGGACGCGTAATCAGCGTAAAGACCTTATTCATGGCTGGCAAGAATCAAAAGTTGTTTTCCGCCCTGGTTAGCCATGCTGCTCACGAACACAAACGTATGGACCTTACGTATGGCACACTACAGTAGTTGTATGCCTAGTTTTGTTATTACTCCATAGTACTTACCAGAGGACGGGTCCGCAGTTTAAGCTAGAAATATAGTTAAACCATGGCTCAAATCAGAGGTTATTGTCTGCACAAAATGACAAACTTCTTTCTAGAGTTTCCCCGCATTCTGATCGTTATAATCACCCAAATAGTATCAACAAGGACCACTGATCTTCTTATCCCGTGAGTGCCTAGTGTTTCATGTTTTTACAGTATTGGTTACGTTTATTTGTTGGAAAAGATAGCCATTTGACTCAGTATTGACTTTTCCCGTGCATGCTGAATAAGCAACATCCCCCTCGCTGGGTTGGGTCTCTTCTGGCTTTCCCCACGACCCGCCGGTTTGAACCCTTGTCCTTGGTACTTTGCCCCTTTTTTGTTTTTTTCTCTTTGGATTCTGCGTAAACTGGAATGCCACTTACTTGCACCTGTGTGCTACATGTACCAGCTGGTAGCCCAGTTCTTGGTAAGACCTCCGTCAGTTAACTCGAGAAGCACCTCGGGTCTACACACGAACTTCGTGGGGTACGGAGGGCTATGTTGCGGTGTTTAAATCGTAAGAGAGCAAGGCTACGAAAAACTTGGGAGGATCACCATCCTAGAAATATTGCCCCACACGTGGTATCTCGACCGCGAAGCGGTTTAAATACAATTTTTTTGATCAATTGGTGCAATTCTGTGCTGTTCCAGTTTCTTGGACGAATCTATAAATATCCCTGTGTTTTCCCAGTTCTTTGGGAACCTTGGATTCGAGTTCATTGAAATTCTGATTAATCGGTTGACTGGAATGAATTGCACGGCCCATGGCCCTCAATTCTCGGACTGGTTCTACCGGTGTCGTTGGTATACCCCAGCAGGTGGCAACGCTCACGCAGACATGCGTTCTGGACCATTTGACCCACAGTGACGTTGGTCAGAATAGCCGAAGAGTGCCCTCGGCGGTGTCTGCTCCACAGTGTGGGAGAACGACGGTACGGAGACAGGAAGTAGGCAATAAGAGATGCGTGCGGAGGATGGATGACGTAGGACGGGATCAGAGCATACGGGGACAGATGGCTAGGATGGACCGATTGGGTAGAGCGAGTGGGAACGTGCAGACTTCATACACGTGGCCCAATGATAGGCGCTGCAGGTAAGCGAGCAACGAGTACCGAAACTCCCGCACGGACGTGTTTTAATTTAATCACTTTTTAGAAGTAGCGGATATCGCCCAGGACGGTTACTGGCCCATATCTCCCGGGGATACACAGTAGCTTAGAGAACACCCCGACGGCCGACGGTTATATGTAGTACAGTAAGTGCGCCAACCCCCTCGTGGAGTAAAAGCAGACGTCTTCCCACAAAAAGGACTAGTACCTTGTTCTAGTTGCCAATACAGACTGCTCACTAGCCTGTTCTACTAACCCACACGGTAAACCAATAGCGATGCACGACCGCCAATGATTTACTCGTGTCCCTGACCACGTCTGACGCAGTTGCCCGCCCGGTCCTGCAGCCGTCGACCGGCGTCTCCTGACTTCAACTGCTTGCGAAATTGAGCTGACCATCCACCTGGGCTTTGTGGGAAATTCCTCGGCCGACCGTCCGACCAGTCAGCACCTTACAATAAGCATTGAGCTTCCTCAAATTGATCTCCCGACCTAGAAGACCAATCACGGACCGATAATAGAATCGATAATTCCGAAACCACCGAGTCAAAGAGTATCGCATGGCCAAATAACAGCGCCGCCCGTTACAGAGTCACAGAACGCTTCGGCGGCGGTCCCTGACACCGGTTTAGCCTCAAACCGAAGCACGAAGAGAGCTCCGGCACTCCACCCGTCCGTCATGGAAAACCCCTAGTCACTGCTACGCTCAAGAAGGGTGCCAGAGTCCTCGTCTTAACCACCCACACAGCCGAACCCTCAGTTGTCAGCTGGAACGAGTGGCGCCAGAGCGTCC
Organism: Gracilariopsis chorda; assembly: GCA_003194525.1. Taxonomy (NCBI): domain Eukaryota; phylum Rhodophyta; class Florideophyceae; order Gracilariales; family Gracilariaceae; genus Gracilariopsis; species Gracilariopsis chorda. The sequence continues at coordinate 104,509 of NBIV01000086.1, forward strand.
TCCCAAACCACACCGATCGGAAACCTAGTATTTGACGACTTGTGGCACCGAGTTCGGACCCACTTTTCTGTATTCGTCTGCACAGAACTCGAGATCCGGGTCCCAATAGCGTTCGGTGAATACGTATGCGAGAGGATGCCCCAGAGAATATGAAATCAGGCAACTGAGAAAGTCCGCACGATCACCGAGGATTTGATGTCACGCCTCCGGCCAAGCTTCGACTGCATGGGAACCCAACCGAGCTGAACACACCAGCTGTTGTCTGGGAGACATAATGTCACCCAAACACTTTCAAAGTTTGACACCAACCGTACGACAACGGCAATAGCCCTCGAGTCTGTTACAGGTAGTTTGGACGGGAATGAAAGAGGAAATTCCTGAACGGTCTATCTACCAGCAATACCCAGTCGGCCAGATCCAAACGGAGATTCTCGCCATAGTAGCTTTGATGACGGGAGCTCAGACCACGACAAGCGTGGCTGTTGGGGTACACCGTGCGGTTCGGATAGCAAAAGCCGTGGCAAAAAGAGAGCTTCCCGCCGTAAACGCATACATAACCGTTCGGACTCAGAAACAGACCGAACGGAAACATTTGAATCTGAAGAGGACTCTTCTGATTCGGACGAGGGAGCGAGCAACGACTCGAAAGGTTCGTATCAACGTTCAGGCAAACGCTCGCTTAAGCTGCTGAAGCCTCTCAAGGACCTGTTTAAGAAGGCGGTTGACTACAGGTCATATCGCCTTCTCAAGATGTCCGCAAGATATGATGCCCGAGTGGCTAAAACGATTGCCCGCTACCACAACAAGCTGGATGTCCAGCTCAAAAAGCGTCCGTTCTCCGCGTCGGACCACATTGCCATAATGTGCTTTCTATACGGTTTCAAGAGGGCCTGTTACCACAACGGGATGTCAGAGGGAGCCGCGATCTGGTGTTTCCAGGTTTATCTGACGGGACCGGCACATGCACTGGTTCATTCCTGTACTATGGGAGAAACCAATGCAGTTCACGTCCGTAAGCGTGAAACGTTGTGTACGTACCCAGAAGTGGTAAAATTTCTGTTGACCACATATGCGACCGGCGAGGTTATCGCAGATGCATACGCCAAAGTGACGACCTATCGGCAGTCGTCGGGTATGTCCAAAACGGGATTCGCCCAGAGGCTCTGAGATGAAGCTCTCCGTTGCAGTAATTTGTTCTCAGATCGAAGTTTAATGTCCATTCTTTGTGAAGAACTTTGCTGCCCACCATACCGTCCAAGACCAGAACTCATCTGAAAACTCACCCGCACATCAGGCTGAGTGCGGTAACCCGATACGCAGAATTGTATGGAGACACCAACCGTGCTGCCAGACGGCATTCATTCCGCACGGACTCTCTGCCTACTCAAAGCTATTGCTCACGCTCATGAGCGATGAGGCTGGAGACTGACACGGACGAAAATGAATCAGAAGTAGCGGATGGCTAAGTCTTTGCGGTCGGGAGCGGTAGCAGTCTACCGTCCTCTCTCACTACTCTAACTTCCACTAAGGTTCATTCCTCCCGAGCGGTGCAGTTTGCCGCACCACCAAGAGGTGCAGCACCCTTATCTGCACAGTGATTAGACAAACTGTGTTGGATTTGCCTTTCCCGAGATGGACCATTGCAATAGGTTCGCACAGAAAATACGCGCTGCCCTCCTGACCGCACGGGAACCTAATTATACTCTATGTCGAGAAGAAGGGTATTAAAACTTCCCAAGAAGCCTGTGCGGTAATGCTAGCAACGCCAGTTCCGCGGGTTACTGTGGGTATGCGGCAAGGTAAACCTCAGATCCGGACGCAACCTGAATCCCGACGGTGAATACACGGCAAGTCACTCCAGGTGGTGCGCGGCAACACGCCACCCACTCCGGAAAACTACCCAGATGGTGCGTTGAGGTGACTCACCCTCTGAGGCCGAAAAGCCTCAATGAGAAGACCGAGCGGGCTCACAATGAATCCCATCTGGAACCGCCAGCTCAAAGGAAGACGACCACATGGACGAAAGACAAGAGCCTCGGATCGACCCAGTAATGCTGTTCAGCAGAGTGCATTACAAAGTCTGCTTTTCGGTTGGCCTCGACTCTCAGAGGCAGCTTCCCTTCACCGGTGTTCTTGACATTGGCGCGGCACCAAACCTTATCCATGCGAACGCTCTTCCGCCCAGATGGACGTCAAAGCTGCTAATGAAACCGCATCCGAATATAACGGATGCGTCCCGTAACCTTATGCGGGATTTGACAGCCTTCTGCCTTTTTATCGGAATCTGTAACTTAGGAATGAGGGACCATTTCCTGGTCTCCACAAACCTAGCCACATCGTGCTTGTTTGAGACATCTTCATTTACAAGCACGTGGTGACCATATACCAACAGCCGAAACAAGTTGCTCTCCACCATTCCCCACAGCTTGCTCAACTTTCAGCAACAGCACGGTTTCAAACGAAAAACGTTCACGAGTCTTTCCCTAAAATGGACAACTCGATCTCCAATAACATTAGAATAGCCCAAGCGGTTGGTATACGGCCTATGACCCAAGCGGAAGTGCAGGTAACCGCCAACGTTGGAGGACTTCTATTCCTCCCAATCCATCGGAGAACGGTCAACAAACGCCTGATACTCGTGGCCAACGGCGTTATTAAACTTTTACCGAAGCGGTAATTTCGACTGCTCGTCTCCAATTTTGGACATGCACCCTTCCATCTCCACAAGAACACCATAGGCTGACCGGCTATGCCCGCAGGGATTGCCTTAGTTTCCCCGTCCCCATTCCTCGAGAACGAAGAAACTCGGGAAGTGGGAGACAACCCCTCCCAATCCGGTGTAGCGCAGAAGCGCAATAAGGCCAAGCCCGATGATTGGAAAAATAAAGCCCGTATAAGAGAAGAATAAGAGACAAAACGGGAAAGAATCACCGAATTTCTTGAACTGTTTGCAGACATGTAGGATGGACACCTGGGGTCCATCACAATGGCCAAACATCGCATACAACTGGAGGAGATTCGAAACCCATCTTCTAGATTTCTTACCGCGTGGGACAAAAACGGCGTGAACTAGAAGGTAAGAAGTTACATAGCAACTCCGCGTAGGTTTAACAGAGCCGTCATCCGCAAAATGGGCAGGTCCTGTCGTATTCGCGCCAAAGAAGGGCGGCACGCTAAGCTTCTACGTTGACTAATCCCACCTCAACGAAATGACCGTACGGGATACTTACCCCATACAGGGAATGGATCACTGCATCGCCTCTTTCGGAGATTCAGTGATACTCACCACTTTGGATGCCAAGAGCGGTTATGGGCAATGCGAATTTGATGAGTGCTACTGGGATACAACCAATTTCATTTCCCACATGGGCCTTTTTTGCCATGTCAGAATGCCGTTTGGCCTCAAGAACGCACCTGCTACCTTTCGGAGAGCGTTTGATATCATCCTTTCATTGGTTAAGTGGCAGTTTTCTCTAGTTTATATATACGACGTCATTATATACTATCGATTCGTTCAAGAGCATTTCGGACATGTACAGATCGTATTGGAACTGCTCAGCTCGGCCACCATTACCTTACGCTTGGAATATAGATATTTCTTCCACCAGGCGGTCGACTAACCCTGCCACAGTATCCGTCCAGGCAAATTAAAAGTATCTAGGAACGCGTGCGACGCATTTTGACAGGTAGTTCTCCTACAATCTAGACGGAGCTACAGTCCCTTTTTGGCCTTTGCAACGTGTTCCGCTGGTTTGTGGAGGGTTTGCTTGCATTGGTAGCCCGCTCAATTGGGAACTGGAGAAGAACCAGCCATTCGAGCTCGAAACTCTGAACAATAGGTCATATGACGCTTTTGACGAGCTGCATAAACGTCACATACCCCCGCCCACACTGGCACTTCCCCGAAACGGTCATAGGTACGTCCTATCGTCCTATATACGGACACTTTTAACACACGTCGGATGCTGTCTTCTACAAGAGCAGCCTGAGAGCAATCTTCGCCTGATCGGCTACTGGAGCTGCTCACTAACGAAATCCGACCAGGCCTACTCGACAACTGAACGGGAATGTTTGGCCGTCGTGTGGGCCATTCTTCACCTCCTACCGTACTTGGAAAGTACACGGTTCACACTCCGCACGGACCAGCGCGCATTACCATGGATCCTGAATTCAGCATATGCGTCAGGACGGTTACCGAGGTGGAGACCCTGTGTCATAAAGCACGAATTTGACGTACTACACCGTCCGGGAATAAAAAGCAAAGTGAGTGAGGCGCTTTCTAGAGTTCTTACAGATGGGGAAACCACCAACCCACTGGATGATGAAGTACCATGCTTGTTGACGGACACTACGACCGAGACGGACAATGAGTATACCGTAGCTACGGTGTGCTGAGACGGTAGAGAGTAGCCCGAAATAGTGGAATGGCCCCTAGAACTACCGAACGGGGTAGGCCTACCAGCAGTACTCGAGGTCAATGACGAGATGGCGGAAGTGGCCACAACACAGGTAGAAGAGTTACTGCAGGAACGGGAGAATAATACCCTTTGCAGGTCCGCACGGGCAAAAGTTGGAGACGGCAGATGCTTGTTCGATATCAGCCGAACGAGATATTTATACGGAAAGTTCCACTAGATGGAGCACTCCAATGGTAATAAGTACTGGAAACTCTGCAGTTCAGGCTACTGTCCAAGAAACCGTGGGTAGTTGGACAATTACGTAACTGCCCTACTATCCATTCTGTACTGGACAACCCGGCACAACGAAGATTTATTACATGCTGCGACGGGATTACTAATGGTTTGGAATGGCCAATGACGTATTTCGGATCGTACGGGATTGTTGCACTTGTGTCTTTGCAAGAGAGAGGCGCGAGCGCCATCATAAGCTTTCGAAGCTCTTTCCCGCAGCGTGGCCGCTAGAAGTTGTTGCGATGGACATCCTTGGTCCAATCACTATTTCCGCAAAAGGGCGCCAGTACATTCTGGTCATTACCGATCGGTTTATAAAATTCTGCCCAGCGGTCTCCCTGAGGTCTGCTACGGCCGCAGCCGTAGCCCAGGCGTTTCTGGAGATCTGGGTTTACCAGTACGGAATACGGTTGTAATTTTTTATAGATATCGGGAGTCAGTGCATCTCAAAGTTTTTCGAGGCAGTGTGCATAATGCTAGGCATAACGCACTTAACCACTATGACCTACGATCTGCAAACAAGCACCCAAGCCGAACTGTTCAACATGACCCTCGTCAAACGCTTCCACCACTATTTAGCGGAGAACCAGACGGAATGGCACGATTATGTGCAACCGTTACCCTACGCATATAATGTGCAGGTGCATAGGACAACCGGCACAACACCCTTCGATCTGGAACTCTCATGGCGTCCGCCCGGCCCCCAAGAAGAAAAATCTCCGACAGACATCCTTGATCACAAACCGGAAAACGCCTCCAACGCGTAGGTAAAACGGTGTAGTCTAACACGGCTTCGTGGCGCCCTATCATCCAATCAGACGACAAGAACCCGATCCCAGCGCCAGTATAAGAGGCCCTTTGGTAATACCGTACGAACTTTTCCCAAATTGAACCCAGGCGACGAAGTCTATGGTGACCGACCGGAATAGATGTCGTCGGCCCCGGCGGAGCAGATCGACGAAGACACCCGTAAATATCGGAAACTTCTTCCAAAAACTAACAGGCCCTTCCCAGTATTGATAGCTTCGGAAGAAACGTTCCTCATAAATGAGGACAGTACTGAGAACCGCGTGGGCATTGATCGCATAATACGGAGACCGCGCCAAGCCTTTCGCACATCGCATACGTCCAAAATTGCGACGCTACGGCTCACAGCCCTGGAAGTTGATCCAGACGGTCCATTTGCGGATGAACCCGTCACGCCACCTGAAACGGACTCAACACCGCAATCCCACGTGTTCGACCAAACTATCGGTCATAGAGAGAAACTAACCGGGATGCAGTACCAAGTCCGCTAGTCTGGGTACCAATCAGACTACTATACCTACGAACAACCCGCACACATTCCCAACCATTTCATTTCCCGGTACTAGTGCCACAGGAAACGTCGCCAAATCGTAATAATACCATCCAAGTAACCGCGCGGGACGCGCGCACTCTCAAAAAGTGGTTACAGGAAGGCGGAACGTAAAATGGGGTGGGAGGTGGTCACCCTGCCCGAACTTAATGACCTCCACGGCAATCACCATGACCGCTACCACCAACGTGCATTTGACTACACTCCAATCCAATCAGAACAGGAGGAACGCTATCGTCCTACCTGGACCATGAACTGACCGTCTCGAACTCCGAGAGGACCATGCTGGGTACATGGGGCACGGAAGATTGGGGCATCGGTTCATCCCAATTGGTTGCATGAGCTGCAACAGCTGGTGCTATGGAGACACTGCGTGTACCTGCATCAGCAGAAGTGCCACTGGCACGGCTCGGATCAGGCTCCAAAGGGGGACAAGCGAAAGGAGTGCAAGCCGCTGGGGCTCCAGAAGCATTGTAGAGAATCGTAATGGCCTCCTCGGCAAAGCGCTTGTCTTGAGCCCAGACGGTGAACTCATCAATGGTGGCCGGATGACTGGCAAAATTGGTCACCCCATCCAATGTGGCCTGGATAAATGCCAAAAAGGTGAGTATGGCCCACTCCGCGTAGATTATATGGAAAACCCAATCGGAAAAAGGTCCCTCGCTAAGGACCTCGGCCGTGTGATATGCCAGATTGAGCAGAGTAGGAACTGAAAGGTTGCAGGTCACCTCGTAGTTCTTCCATACTTGACCGAGCGGTAGGCACAGTCCCACGCGGTCACTAGTGGCCAAGTCGTGTAACTCCACATTGTGCCGACTCTAGTATTACCCAAGCAACGATCGGATTCGGGCTTAAGTCGCAGCGTTATCACCCCACTCGGCACGCTTGACCCAGTACAGTCGGTCGAAAGGAGGCTCGAACATAATGAGCTCAAGCATATTGTACCGACCAGCCAGGGGATAATACGGGTCATCCTGCATACGACCCAGCAGGTGCTGCAAGTGGAACTGACACTCAATCTCTTCCGTGCAACGTACGTACGGCATGTCACAACGACTGAATGTCCGAACGGGGGTGTAACCGCGCTGGAAAGTAAAATTTGCCCAGTTTCCAATCCATGAATCCTCATCAGTCTACTTGGGCTGCCATACATTCAGTTCTGCCGGGGTCTGCACGGAGGGAATGCTTGGGAACTGCAAGGCATCGAGCGAGTTGCAGGACAACCTCTGGTACTGCAAGACCGGCATTGATGGCTCTCATTCCTGACGGAAGGGATTGAGTACTCGCTGGTAGCAGTGATCAAGGTGCTGGGCCGGTAATGCGAGGGTTTGTCAAACTGCAGCGGGACCTGTCGACGTTCCCCCCGGGCCAGTACGGAGCAAATGGTGACGAAATGGTCTCGGAACCCACCAAATACGGGAGCAGTATCGGAGAGAGAGGACCGGCCGGTAACGAAAAGGAAGGTAAAGCCGAAGGCGCATCGCCTATGGTAGGGGTATAAATACTAGCCAAACAGAGAACGTGAACGCAGACGGACTGGACGGACAAGACAAAAGATTGGAATGCTAAAGGTTGCGAAGGCAGAAGCTGACGCCTGGGCGTTAAAATGACGCAAGCGACAGATAGCGCTGAAGATAATACAAGGAAAACGACCACAACGGGAATTAGCGAGATCTTGGGACATAGGTCGCCACCGCGGCCGGCGTAGTCCAATTTTATTGGACAAGCAACAGCACCCAAAACACAACACCGACTCAAACCCAATCGTCTAGAACGTGCGCAGCTCCGATTGAATGGGCGTCCTAACGCGCACCTTCTCTTGCATTTCCCCACCCTTCCTTTCACGGTTATAATGATGGACCCTAAGGGAGAAAGCATTGTCGCTGATATTCCAACCGGGGAACACCCGGCAGAAGCACTAACTTCGGAGCATATCTGACCAAACCGACGCTAAACCAGGGTCAAAGACATCCCATCTAACTGTTAGTAGAGCCCCACCAGTTATGTCGAAGTGCACCACGCCTACATGACGCAAACTAAGGCCGGAGATATGGTGGAGGGTAACAGTACGGAGACAGGATATAGGCAATGAGAGATGCATGCCGAGGATGGATGAAATACGACGGGATCACAGCACAGATAGACAGGTGGCTACAATGGACCGAGTTGGCGTAGAGACTAAGAATTTGAACAATTTGTACACGTAGCCCGACAATGGGCGCTGCAGGTAGCCGGGCAACGATTACCAATACTCCCGCATGGACGTTTTGTTATTTAGTTAATTTTTAGAGGTAGGGATTACTGCCTGGGACGGTTACTGGCCCATATCTACCCGGGATACACAGCAGCTGGGAGACACATCCGAAGGCTGACAGGTATACGTAGTATAGTGAGTGGGCCAACTTCCCTCTTTGATTAAAGGCAGACATCTTCCAAGTAAAAAGACTTTGTTGTTCGCAATAAACTCGCAGCACCAGTGATTCTTGGTTGTGACTTCTGTGATGGCTTTGTCGAAGACATTCGCCCCCGTGCGAAAACCGTGGAAATTGAAATCTACCGTACCGACTGTCCGGAAACCGCTCAAGCGTGCTATGCGGAATCGTGTACCGATATCGGCCTCCCCAGAAATGCAGAACACGTAACCCATTTCTACGAAGTTTTGTATTGCTCATTCAGTTGTCGTTCCACCGGAGACCCAAGTCTGGGTCACGATTGCTTCCAAACGGAGGGGATAGCATGTCTTTCAACCGCTTTCATTGTTATACGACCAGCCTCAGCTCGCACTTGCCAACAGAGTCGATTTTATCAAACCTGATATTACTTTGAAAGTTCTTGTTCCCAACTTTAGCAAAACACCTCAATGGTTAGTCAAAACCCAAGTCCTAGGTTCGGGTCTTCCACACCCGTGAGTAATCCTGCCAACGAATATCCATGTGGCTGCCGTCCTTTGAATTGAAAACTCTAAGGACGGGGACGCCAAATTCGTTAATGTTGACCGTAATTCGAATCTCGACTTCGAAGTTGAACGAATTGCGGAAAACAGTGCGCTGCCACCTGGTTCAGAACAGACTAATCCTATAGAGGAACTCGAGAGGCTCGATGTGGAGCATGTCCCTGACTCTCACCGTAAGAGAATACGGGACATGCTTCATGAGTTTACCCCCATATGGGATGGTTTCCTAGGAACATTAGGAATAACGGAACACCGTATTAATTTGTTATCGAACACTCGGCCAATTGCACAGCATCACTGTCGGTCGTGACCAAAAGCACGTGAAGAGAAAAAATCTCAAGTTGACAAGATCTTACGCGCTGGCTTCATCCAACCTGCTCGGTCGCCCTCTGCTTCGCCAGTCGTTCTTGCTCCGAAATGGGATGGATCGTGGAGATTTTGTATCGATTACCGACGTCCTGACACAGTTACCGTTAAAGATGTTTACCCAATCTCTCGGATGGACTAGTAAATACACTCACTTGGGAGTGGTATTGTGTCCCCTGCTCTTGACAACAATTGGGGTTACTGGCAAGTTCTTATCCAAAGGGAGGACCGCGACAAAACTGCGTTTGTGCGTCACCAAAAACTATATCGTTTTAAAAAAATGGCCTTCAGGTTAAACAATGAGCCTGTTACGTTTCAGCGTGCCACAGATATTTTACTGGCCACGTTGAAATGGACAACCTGCTCATTGTATCTCGGCAATAAAATCTTGCTGCCCAACAACTTGGATGATCACATAACCCAAGTGATGAAAGTCAAGCGCAGGCTGCGAGATGCAGGAACTACGCTAAAACTTAAGACAGGCGAGTTCTGTACCGATTCGGTGAAGTACCTTGGCCATATAATACGCCCCGGACTGCTCTTGATAGACGAGCTAATAATTAAGTCACTGAATAACGCGAAACATCCGACTACGCAAACATAACTCCAATCATGTCTCGAACTTTGTTACGTATATCGTCGATTTGACCCACGTTTTGCCGAGCTTGCGACACCTTGGAATGCTCTCCTAAACAAAGGACAACCCGTTCAACTAGAACCTTTTTGAGAACACTGAAGCGTCTGCTTTCACGGCTCTCACCAACGCAGTGGCGTTTCTGCCAATACGGGCGCTGCCAAATCTTTGTTTACCCTATAAACTGGATACTGATGCAAATGATAACGATGTTGACTGTGTGATTTTTGAACTAACCGAAGACCGTGAACGGTGCCCAATCGGATAGGGTCTCGGATATTGAACGTGCACGAACGTAACTACTCGGTTTTGGAAAAAAGGTGCCTCGTCGTTGTTTGGGCACTTGCCAGTCTTCAACGATAGCTTATGGGATCCCATTATAAGGTAAATATGGATTACCTCTGCCTCCTTTGACGTATGGAGATTATCGAACCCTCGGGACGCCTCATGCGTTGGCGCTTCTGACTGTCGGAATTCATTTTCGAAGTGTTCTATAAAAATAAACCCTTAACATGCAAGCCGATGCGTTATCCCGCCTGAGAGCCACAGTAGAAGCACAAAACGTCGATGATCTCGAGATACTCTGTTTTGTCGTTGGGAACGATGAAGGGAGTACCAAGGGTAGGTCAGATGGCATTTATGACAATATTCTTGCTTCTGAAACTTTAGAGCCCCCACACAAAGGCCCCTTTACGCGTATCAAGCCAGAAGAGTTGATTCGCGAATAACAATGCGACCCACTATGTACGCAGATTTGCACTTGGCTCAATAGAGGATATGACTTACCTTTGTCGAGGAACGATCAGAAACATCTTGTCACGTTGGCTGATTCTTCCCCACAGAGTTTGGACCCCACTCTTTGTGAAGATGGGTTCTTCACCTTTCTCGATTTGTAAAAATCGGAGCACACGCGTGGGTACGAAGTTGTATCTGACTCTCGGCAGGGATTTTTACTGGCCTGCCGTGGCTTTTGACTGTTATGCAGTTCGCTTCTCTTGTACGAAATGCGCTAAGAACAACGTGAAGCTATGGAAATAATCTGAGAAGTTAAGGTTGTTCCCAGGTTGGGCTCCGCTATAGTTCGTGGCAATCAAGATACTCTGCGAGTTAACTCGGACGCTCCAAGGTAACCGTTATATGCTCGTAATAACTGATCGGTTCTCCAAACTCGTAAGAACGGTGCCCATTAACCGGATTACCGCTGCAGCGGTAACACAAGCCTTTGTTACCCACTGTTTATTCGTTTATTTTCCACCCGTAGATTTAGTATCAGGCAATGGTCCCCAGTTTAATTCAAAGTTCTTTTAGAACGTTTATGGTGTTATTAATGTTTGAAATATGTCCATCAAACATATCACCAGCAGGGTAATAGGCAAGTGAGACGATATAACCGTACGATTCTGAACACATTACGACCATATGTTGCGGATCATCCCAAAGATTTGTAACTGTACACCGATACGATTACATTTGCCTACAATACCAAGGTAAATCAGGTTACGTCGCTTTCACCTTTTGAGTTGGTGCTGTCATGAATTCTACCCTCAGTGGCAACCGAGGCTCAAAAAACTTTGTCGTCGTACCTTTCACCGCGGTTACACAAGAACAACTGGAGAGAATGGTTAAAGAAGATGTTACCGGGTGCCGGGAAAGCGATGGACAAAGCTCAAGTTCCATAGAATCGTAATGTTGACGGCAAGTTTTGTCAACCACTACCGCAGGTTAACAAAAATGAATTTGCTTGCCTTCCTAAGGAGTATTATAATCCTGAAAAGAAAAAGCGTCCTAAGCTTTCTTCAATTGTGGACGGACCCTAACGTGTGATTTCTACTGCCAACGACACAGTCGTCTTAAACATTAATGACCAGCACGACCAGGCTTCACGCGATCGCGTTACCATCTATCCCCACAATCATCCAACACCTGATACCGGGCATACCTCCAAGGGTAGTCTGGACTCAGTCGATCCTCTCGCCACTTTTTCTCTATCGCGCGTAGTGATTCAAAGCATCCGGATCGTGTTTTACAGGATTAACCCAAGGCAAGGAGTCTCCGTCTTCAGGAAAATTCCCCACATATCTCTGCTCACTCTGCTCTAGTGAACCTACCAAACACTGTACTCACCCCCTTGATGGCTCCGTCTAAGGAGAAAAATGGAGGTGCAATCGCTGTCGGTATACAGCCATCGCCAAGGAAGAGTATCCCTGAGCATCGAACAGTTAATCGCACGGTGCGAGAAGTGGACAAGGATCCCCGAAAGGAACGTGGGAACCCCACTATTGAAGGCTTTCAAAGGTAAAACACCGCTGGAACTTCGCCTGCCTTTGTGTCTCGCCGGCTAAAGTCAGAGCCTTGCAGTAGCGATAACATGCGAAGCGTTGCCCCTTGGATTAGTGACGTACAGCGTCCGATATCGAACCACCCTGACATGGGCTACCTTTACAAATACGAAGACCCCAATCGAGTGTAAACCATGCTTTTGAGCTTGTAACACCCGCTCTGTCGGAAGAACGGGGCTTTCGTGGAACTCTTGAAGATGTGGAACGTTGATACGTGCGCCACGCTTGTGAGAAGTTCACACGCAACGTGCTTCACATCGCGCAGAAGCGGTATAATCATGCTGACGTAACTTGCCTACAGCGTCTTAGAGCAGTAGGGTGCAGAAGTAACGGACACCGTACGCGTGTACACGACAACCCGGCGTACCTATCAGCAAGAGCTGACGTGAAGTGGCATCGATACTGTGTGGGCGTCCAGTGGCGATGTTCATCCAATCAGGATACAGTTTGCACGCACTGCAGTCGGTAGATTCTTCTCCGTGCGCGAGGAGGGTGGTACAATAGTATCCTCTTCAAACGTTAATTCGGATCCTGCGAGGAACTAACCAAATCTTGGACGCTACTGTCCGCTGGTTGATGACTCTTGGGAGCTCACGTGAGGCCGTACTACTCATAAACGCAAGTTCTATCTGGGCACAATCTCAGCTTTAGGCTACAATGCATCTAACGGACGTTACTGTTCGGCCAATTCGACAGCCCCACAGAAAGTAAATTATAAGTCGCTGGTGACTGGGAAGCGTAATACTCTCGCTCACGGTCGCAGAAAACTCCTTGGTACCCCTGAAGGGTTCAGGCTCACAGGAAGTCGTGATGAGAGACATGAAATCGGACACTAGTTCGCGAGATTTGTTATGGAACGCATTGTGAGTCACAAGGGGTGGTTTATTACCACATCCGTCGGGATGGGTACCCTCCAGAAGAAGACACGATAGACCCCATCGAACACCTGCCTAAGTCTAAATTCCTGCAATACCACCAAACGACTCCAAAATGCATGCCATTAACGTTCGATAAAGCCCACGTAGGGTATAAACATAACCGGTTCCCGAAAAATACTGCAAAACCGCGAAGCTTAGAAGCTCTAAGAAGAGAATAAGAGGAATATATTCACATATAGAACAAGAAGTTGATGAAATGTAGTAAATAGAAGACTCCTGAGTTACTGGTTATACCTAATTAGCTGTTTAGAGAAGACAAGTCATGATGGTGAGGAAAAGTATGAAGTGGAGAATGCAGGAGAAGCATGAAGAAAGAACAACGAAGAACCACAAGTTCTGTGTATTTCAAAAGCTACCGCAAGTCTGATCACTGATACGTGAAGGTCAGATTACTGAGTAAGAGTTCTCCGGGGGAGGGAATCGAACCAGAGTGACTTGTTGACTGAAGATATTTCGCCGCGGCGAGAGACAGCAGCATTTCAACATCCACCATGCCCAGAGCTGCCCGGATTTCAGAGGTTTGGAGGTTCTCGCGTAACGCGACGACGTGCGGGTCAGTTACAACCGGAGGAGCTACTGGCGTTAGTGGTTGCGGCTCACTCATCTGAGTTACGAATCCTCATCTCTTGAGAGCACCAGACTGGAGTTAAGAATCAGCGTTGCCCGGATCAACCGAAACCATGACCGGTCCATGGTAAAGGTAGCCACCAACTTTTTTGGCCTCTTCAGCCATCATCGGATCATGGAAATCGACCGACGGCTCGTAATCATCATAAAATACGAATCCTGTCGGATGATCTGTTGGTGTGGTCGGGGGGAGACTGCAATTCTCGAAGGCGCAAGCACAGGACACCGTTACACTCACAAATGGGTCGTAGTAGATGAATTCCCTAGCAGTTGGATGCAGGCGACGGGAAGGGTTTTCACGTCGTTTTCTGGGAACTTGACTACAGTGATCCCACGGAACGGTACCCCAGTTGACTTGGTTGATCACATCCACGATTTATAAGACTTCATCCACGTTGTCTCGGCATCCCAATGGGATTAACCGGTCGAGGTCTTTGATGATGTTCCTAACCATCCGCGGTTTGACCCAAAGAAGGTAGTCGTCATATGATTCCCAGAGACGGAAAACCACTACGCAGGAAGCCCACCCTGCGGCAATCAATGGCCGATAACCGGATTTTAGATCATCGATGATGTGGGAATTCATATAAGTTGAACAGGGAGGCAGTTCCGGGAAACACCACTTGGGTACCCCAACCTGACTACACCACGGTGGTAGCGCTGCGAAGCGACCCCTGAAAGTTTGCGGGAAATACATTTTGGTTTCGATATGGGTGTATGGAATCAGGTACCTGTGTCAGTAAAGCGCCTTGCGCTTAAACCGAATATTCTAGAAGAGCGCTGCTTGCGTTTGGGAACGTCGGATGAACCGAAACTCCGCAGGGATGGTTGGTCTCGCTCAACAGAGCATATCAGAGTTGGTGGCTACCTGAGTTCTGGTTTCGAAGCGTGCCGTGCCGAACTGGACCCGCGTATCCTCATAGGATACTTTGCCATAAAGAGCATACCTCGATACGTCGAAATCGTTTTCACTTGGAATCAGATGTTGGCTTGGAGTACGCATGATTCATTTACATGCGAGTTGCGTCATTTCTTCTAGGGCCCTATCTCTACACCGCGGAGTTCTATCATTAAAAGGTTAGGATTTAACCCAATGCGTCTTTGCCAATCGCGTGAAGTGAACACGTCTAGTGGACGTCCACGAGGAAGAACGCCGTAGTTTGCATATCACTGGACTAGTGGCAGGTCGAAAACCTCTGACGGGTAAAAAGAGAGAGGTCGGGCGTAAATCGAAGGATTTTGTAATGGATCCCGTGCTTCCAAGGTTACCCTGTGGACTCGGCCGAATTGGTTGATGACGACTGGAGTACCCTGAGCGGAGTGCCACACACGGAAACGTACCGGAACAGGTATTGGAGCGTTACCCTGAGGCAATGGAGCCGTAGCAAACTGGCTCAGTCTGGAAGATGAAGGTGCGATACTCCCCGACTTGGAAGCACCATCTCCAGGGTTGTGTTTGTTTAGATTTTCGGATTTCATTGGTGAAGATGAATTATCTGATGCGATGTTTCCAGTATTAGTTCGATGCGTTATTGGTGGAAGCCGAGTAAGGTTGATACTAATCATGAGGGGTTGGATTCTTTATACCCTTTTCCGCCTGCGGGTCCCTCGCTTTCCTTTCAATGTTTCTTGTTGTAAAGGGGGGGATTTGTAGAGCATTTCGTATGCGCGTACCCTCTAGGCGAGGTGGGTCATGAATGATTCAGTATCAACGTGGCACCGGTTCAGCTCAGTTGTGAGCTGATACTTGGAAATTTTAGGTGAAATTCGATATGAACTTTATTTGGTATTTTTCAAACCTTCATGGGTGATTTCTATGGTATCTGGTTTACATAGACGCGTGGTGAGCGTATGATCAGTAATTATGGCTGGCATTATTCAAAATTTTCGTGTCGTGCCCTGGCCTGCCATGCTGCACATTGACACAAAAGTGTGGACCATACGTGTGGCACACTACCGTAGTAGCATTTGTAGTTGTATTATGACCCCATAGTATTTAAGGGAGTACGGCCCTGCCGTTTTAAATTTAAGTAAAGTTAAGCTGTGACTCGGCTCTGAGGTTATTGACTTGCGAAGTGACTAACTCCCTCCGGGAGTTTTACCGCATTCGGTCTCTTTGTACTCACCTGCACAGTGTCAAAAAAGACCGCTGATCTGTCTTACCGCGTGGGTTCGCCCAGTGCTCACTTTTTTACCGCACTCGTTACTTTTTAGTGTGGGAACAGATAGTCTTTGGACTCAGAATTGAGTTTTGCCGTGCTGGCTGAATAAGCAACACCCCCGCCGCCAGGTCTCTTTTGGCTTTCCACATGACCCGCTGGTTGGTTCCCTTCTCCTTAGCTCTTCCTCCCTTTTTTGTTTTTCACTTTGGATTCTCCGTGGAAAGGAACGCCGCTTACACGGACGTGTGCGCTACGTTGAACAGCTGGTAACCAGAATTTCGGTATCACCTCCGTCGGCATACCCGGAAGCCACATCGGTTTTACACCCGAAAACCGTGTGGAACAGAGGTTCCTGTCACTGTGCCTAACTTGCAAGAGAGCAAGGCCGTGAACATCTTGGGACTATCTCCAGTCTAAGGATATGTATTGCAGTGCCAGCGAGCAGTAAAACACCACGAAGACGTTCGGGTTCTTCTTCTCTTGGGTCATACCCATTGATAGACCCCTCTGAAGGGATAGGTATCACTAAGCCTGGTGTAAGACCGAGGCCTATCCCGTCTCCACCGGGTTTGAGAGGTGAGAAGAAGTAGTCCCACGGAGTCAGTGTGTGTTTGTCCTCCTAAGAAGTGAATAGTACACGAAGTGGACAGTGCGGGCCAAATGCGCTTGCGTTCCAGGTGAGTGTCGGATGTACCACCCAAAGTGGAAAAAACGAGAAAAGGATAGGTGCTGGTCACAAGACCGACGAATTAATTGGCAAAGGCGGGGTTCTTCCTTATACAAGGTCGAACGCGACAGTTACTGGTGATAATGCTCCCAACTATCGGGTTCTTTTAGCTGTACCACGGGGATGAAATACCGATGGCTACAGGGTATCTGTCACAGAGGAGTTGACAACCGTCATAGGCAGAAAGTCTAGAGCCATGACCTCTGTTCGGCATTTACTGGTGCGGCAGGGGCGACACCAGCGCACTTAAGTAGTGTTGCCTCTAGTACAAATAGCTAAATTAAATAAATAAATAGATACGGAGTTCCTATCTACCCACCTATGGTGGTCAGCCCTACAGCGACATCCGTTACCCACGTGTACTACCCGTCAATCGGGCCAACCACTCCTCATACGTACTCATAAATGAGGTGAGCTGGACTGATCCGGGAAAGAGAATAAGTATCCGAATACGTCTCTGGGAGGGCATTTTCTTCAGGATATTACCACATAGCATTTGCTTTGACAAACCAAAATGAAGCAGAACAGAATTACGCTACAGGAGAACAGAAAATCTTGGAAATAGTATTCGAACGCACTAAGAACATGGCGTTACTTTCTACATGGATCCCGTTTTACAATATAAACGTTATATTAGAAACTCAGAAAAACCTATAAAGGACACGAGCTCTATGGGTCGAATATACGCACGAGATTGATAATTCTACACAGTAAATCGTTGGAAAAGATAAGAAACGAGCTGCCGCGCTGTGATGAAAACATAATGTTTGTATTACCGAGTCAAAACGTAGTTAATGCTATTTCTGAGTGGAGTATCCTGTGCTGCTTTGACTACTGCCGACGTAAATCTGAGTCCCTACCTCCACATTGGTGTCGGCGGGGCAGCGAAAGCTGTAAAAAGGGGCAAGTAGAGAAGGCCTGACTTCTCTAGTCGAAGGGCCAGGATGCGAGTACGTTCCATGTATGGATCCTGGAAACAGTGGACCTGCGGTGCACCCGACCTAGGCTGAGACGGATGTTGGATGGGCTCCATTTCTTTTAGTTGGAATCTCGGCAATTGGGGAAGCCTCAAGGAGTAGGTTCGACGAAATGTCTAAGGATATAAGCTCCAGCGGTGGCGGTCCTCACTAGTTAGGAAGAATCGCGCTATAGGGCTAGGGAGCAGACCGGGAAACAGCATATGGCGGTCCTTAATTGTGACGTCAGTGGATCTTCTTGTGAGCCGCCGCTGTCTAGTTTTGGCACGATGCGTGCCTCTGGTACTTCAAATCGCCGTATTGGCGTGGCCTAAGACGTCTCTTTAATCAGTGGCGTCGGTAACATTAGAACTGCAATAATAGAGGAGAGAGCGAGAGAGAGGGTCAGCATACGTGGGTGTAGCGTCTGTGCCAGCTTCTCTAAGGGAGCTGGTTTTGGAAACATGGCATTGTGGTGCAAGGCCCGAGCAGTAGTAACTGAGGCGTGGTGGCACTCGTCTCATGGACCCGCCGAGTACGAGTCCTGGCAAGTGCTCCAAGGGAGTGCCAAGTGACGGCTGGCCTGATTTAAGGCAGCGCGCAGTCCGAAGCAGCCCTCCTAAAAAGCGAAACTCACTGACAAAAATTGCTTAAGTCGGCTAAATTGGGTAAAGAACTATCGATTTCTACGTAAAAGGATAAACCTGCCCTGTCAGAAGACAGGGAGATGGCTTGAGGCGACTTTAGAAAAAAAACAACACCATATAGTGCACTGAGGTACGATGGACGAGCGGGATATGCTTTCAATACAGTGGGTAGTTGGTGATGCAACGAGGCACCCAGAGTGTGCAAGTAAGCGAGGAGATCAGCCTCTTAGGAAACGAAGACTTCTTGAAGACATCGTGCACAAGCTGGTGGGTGGGCCGAAAGGCCTGAATGCCGGGCATGTCTTCTCGTATGATCCGAAGTCAGGAGACAGAAACGATGTTCAATGGACGGCGACCAACTTCTTGCAAGATATCGGAGCAGAATCCTTCCGCCGAAGATATTTCGATGCGGGGTTTTCTGTAGAGAAAGAGGAAATTAGTTTTGGGAATGAAACCCCAAATAAATGGGTGTGGTTGGACCCGGAGCGAGTTTCCTTGCCATTTGGTAGTGCGGCAGCCTTGGCTGATACTCTTGCACTACTACCAGAACATATCCAAGGAACGTGAGCTGCAGAAGGTGGAATAATGAAGCCGGCGTTTGAGCGCGAGCCAATGGAAACGCCTTTTTGCGGCATTGGCAATGAAGATTACGGAACGTTGGTCTTAACACTGCAAAAGGCTTGACTTTTCCGGCTAGCTAAAGAACAACCGAAGGTTACTAACGGAGTTTTTGCGCTACCGAAGAGTGATAAGGGAAGCCAGAGGCGGATTATTGGCGCATGTAACGCGTATAAAGTCTTCATAGCAGCTGGTGACATTGATCCACTGAATCCAGGACACCTTGCACTTTTTTGGATGCCTCTTGGGCAGAAGCTGTATGTTGGAAAATCGGACATGTACCATCAGTTTCATTGGATGAAGAAACCTGAATGGATAAGCCCGTATTTCGGTTTACCTCCGATAGAAAAGCGTGACACTCAGATATACCCTGTTATGTATTCCATGCCCATGTGGTGGTCACAGTCTGTGTTCCTGGCACAGGCAATTCATCAAGAGCTGCTCGAATCTGCCGACCTATCGTAGAGGGGCTGGATAACGGGAATTATCGATGTTTTCGAATTGAGCTATGTAGTCTTTATCGATGATTACCTCTCCCTTGGCACGAATATGGAAAACGCAACTATGGCACTGAAAGCAGTCATACAGGGATCCGAACGATGAGGGCTACCGTCCCAACCACGGAAAGTTTCGTGGCCAGGGACAGTATCCTGCACTGACGTTCTGGGAATCGAAGTTCATGAAAATCGGTTGCTCTTGCTGGAAGCGAGAAAGATGCAATGCCTTATATCGTGGACGGTAAGCTTAGTGAATCGAAGACGCTAGAAAGTGCGCGAGCTGCAGTGTCTCTTGGGAAAGTGGACATTGTTTCTTCTCTTGCGTTGACCTCTCTTTTCTGTGCTGCTAAGCGTGTACCAGTTGAGCCATTCTGGATCCTGTACAGTCCAACCCACCAAGATTGCCAGACAGGAACTCATATTTCTAGTCGAGCTATCTGGGTTGATAAGAACTTGCATCACCAAGCCCTTTTGTATCTGTGCCCTGTGCACGGATGCGAATCTTTGGGGTGGGGGAGTGGTATATAGTCCACGTGGAGATGCGCTACTCCTGCTTTCTCAATCAGCGGAACTTCAATGGCGATGGGTATCCAATCAACAATGGAAACTTTCCATCAGGCACTGTTGGCGCAAAAGAATGCCGACTCACCTTCTCGAAGGCGAGTCTCTGACTGTTGGACTACGATGGCTGCTACGGCTACAGAAAAGTCATGGGAGGTGGGTGATTGTTTTTCTCGATAATCAGGTTGTACGTGGTGCTCTCCGTAAAGGACTTAGCAGCGTAGAGAGTTTCAATCGAGTGTGTCGGTGCACAGCAGCTTAACTCCTAATGGGCAACTCATATATGGATTGTCTCTATATCCCATGTGATGCCAACCCGGCTGACTGGCCCTCAAGGGTTCTATGAACTTGCCCATGAACGATTAAAGCCGTCCACGCTGCGCAATTATAACAGCCACCTGCAACAATTTTTGACGCGGCTAGAAACCTTGAGCGAGTCAGAACGGTGGTTCAACACCACTGGAGACTTTGATCGGTTATTCACACGTTACTGTGTACACTGCCCGTGCAGATCATGATTTTCGTTTTAGCAATGCTACAACGCAAATCATGATCTGAAGTATTCGGGGGCAGCTCAGACAAGGGTCGCGTTGGAATTTTATATGTTGCAACTACAAGTAAAATTGACGCTTTCTACGACAAGCTTGCGTGGTTGGGATGTGAGTAGGCCTATGTCACATCAAGGAGTATGCCCGGAAAATGTGGTTTGCGCACTAGCATATGACATGCTTAGTCATGGCTAGGCAGACGTCGGAATTAGACTGTTATTGCTTTTTGAAGGGTACCTTAGATTAGGAGACTTATTACAGCTGAAGGTAGGCAATGTCATATTTTTGGATTCCTTAAGCCGACGGTCAAATTATGCAACTATGAAAATCACGGTGGGAAAACGGGGACGAAACGAAGCGCTGACCATTCGACTTTATCTTGTCGCAAAGCTTATGTATAAATTGATCGAGCGCCGAAAAATCCTGGGACGAGAAACTCTCTACCCATACGCATCTGCCCGGTTCCGAGCGATACTGCGACGTTCGATGGACCGACTGGCGTTGCCCTTCGAGGTGACGCCCCACATGTTGCGATTCGGAGGCACAACCACGGGAAAGCTGTTTGGACGGCTCAACTATCAGGATATCGAATCCCAAGGACGGTGGCAAAGTGACAAAAATTTCAAGCTTTACACACAACCTCAAATGCTTTAATTGAGCCTGAAAGCCCTCACCCTACAACAACGTAATCGGCTTGAGGCGGTAGCTACCAATGCACTTTCGCTTTTCAACGTGCCGTTGCCAAATTGGGCTGGGGTTTTTGAGGATCTTCAGGTCTGGTCATGAGTCCACCATGGAACTGGAATTTGGAAGACGTCGTGCTTAGGTGAATCTGGAAGTAGTAGTAGTAGTAGATCAACGGTCGAGGCTCGTCCGGTGTAGAAGTTTTGCCATGGATACGGCCGGGAGTATGGATGTGTGAAGGAGGTGCATGGGTTCGGAGAGGTGCAGGGCAATTGATTAATGTTCATTGATGGATGGAGGCGCTTGCTGATGTTTAGCGCGGTTTTCTGAACATCTTTGCTTCGTACTAAAGTCAAATGTTGTTGTTAAGAATTATCATGTGCAAACGGTGCCTTTAGTTGCCTTAGAAAATAGCGTATAGCCTGAGTCCTGAACGAACGTAGTGAGCTGGCGAAGGTCTTCACGTAAGAAATGAAGTACAAGAAACATCCGTACACGTCATCACCACTATTTAATATCACATCGATGAAAGTATCTAAGTACATGTTTACATACATATTTGAATACTATAAGAAATTTTTATTCTTCTCGACACATTTTATGACAACGAGGAACCCATAGATGTGAATACAAAAAGAGCCTTTACTTTGAAAATAGACTTTTTGTTAGATTTATTTACTATTTTACCTTTGCTTGAGTATAGTTGGCTACAACGTCAGTTCTAACGTGTGTACTGTTCCTATTTCTATTCTGTTCGATCTCCTGAAGAGATCAGTTATCTATTAGACATGTCTACCTGGCCTTGAAATTGAGTTGACATCTTTTGTGACATTCTTTGAATATGACACGACAACATGCTTGTGTCTGAAAATTCTCGACCGACCACGTGGAATAAATTGGCTCTGATATACACGTCTCCTACTACTTAAAATGTTGACAAACACCCCACACTTTACAGAAATGATCAAACGGTCATAGAATGTTCCCAAGAGATCCGTGCCAAGTCATCATGAGCACCTTGGGGTCATTCCATATCATCAAGACCCTGTCTGTTGCTGATCCTTGCCAAGTCATGAAACAAATCATCTGCTGGTGAATTTGCCAAGTCATCAAACTGCTAGATCTGGCATTGAGCCCAGTAAACCAACCACATAAGAAGGCCAACGAGAACAGCAAGCATAAGGCCGTTAAACTTAGACGATTTCTCATTGACTAGTGGAACTGATAGAACTAGGCTGGAACCTGTATTAAACCCCGACAGAGGCTCCGAACTTCAATCTTCAACTTGGACCATCACCATCGACTTCCAACCATTCTCAAACATTGCACCTCTGTTCCTAACAATTTGCATGCCAGAAGCAGGCATAATAAAAATAATACATAAGGATAGTCTTGGTTTGATCCAGAGTATCCAGAGAGCATATAAAAGGCATTTTTATTACTAAAATGGCTTTTTGCCTAAGACAAAATGAAAAGTTGTGTGTAAACGTACGTAAAAGAATTTAAACGATGATAAAAACCCGAACGCTTCTCATAAAGATACAAAGAGATCAATACTACCTTTTTCCCACCTTGAGAGAAACGGGATGTAATACCTATAGACTTAACATTTCATTTTCCTAAGAGTAATAGGTATAGTGCAATTATGAACCTCTTCGATAAATTATCTAGGCAAATAACCATCATACAACTAATATCGGATATAAGAGCTCCTAAAATTGCAGAAGGTTTTTAAAGAGTACTCCAGCAAAATAGATTACCCAGAATATTCATCTCATATAAAGACTCAAGGTTTAAAATTGTAGAGCAATACGTATGCGCATACCCTCTAGGCGAGGTGGATCATGAGTGATTCAATACCAAAGTGGCATCAGTTCAACTCAGGTATGAGTTGACCCTTGAAACGTTTGGGTGAAATTCAATATGAATTTTATTTAGTATTTTTGGAACCTTCGCTAGTCATTTCTATGATATCTGAAATAGATGGACGCGTGATAAGCCTACGGATGTCATTCATGGTTGGCAAAATTCACACGTGTCATGTTGCACCGTGGCCGGCCTTGCCGCCCAGTGACACAAATGTGTGGACCACAAGTGGGGCACACTACAGTAGTAGTATTCTTAGTTTTATTACAAGAGTAAGAAGGGCCCTCGGCCCTACCACTCTTTCCTGCAGTTTTTACGTCTGCACCTTGCCTGCAGGGAAGAGTGGTAGGGCCGAAGCTTGAGCACTCACATACCTGACAAAAAAACGTTTTGGTTCTCCAAAACGATTGATTATCATTGGTGCAAAAAGGTGGCAAACCAAAAAGTTTCAAAAACTTAACGTAAAGAACACTTTTCGTTGCTGGAGCAGATTGCGCCAGTAAAACGAAATCGTGCATTTTACGTATTTTTAAGGGGTGTGAAGGTCATTGTCGCACAAATCCTTAGTAAGGTTAGATGAACCAATAGTTCTTAAGAGAGCACGGTCCTGCCGTCTCACCCTGAAGTAAAGATAAGCTGTGACTTGGCTCTGAATTTATCGCCTGCCCGAAGTGACCAACTCCTTCTGGGGTTTCAACACGTTGTAGTGCAATACCCACTGTAGTGGAGTGACTCGAATCTGGTTTCATACACGGTGGTTTTTAGTCTAATGACTCATTTATGAGTAGGAGTGTGTCTAGCGCCCTACCTCAGAAGTCTTAATATGAAGGGTGCAGTTTTCTGAACAAGTGAAGTTGTGCTATTGAGACGGAATGGCTAAACGAAAACGCGCAGATAAGACAGGTGAGTAGTAGTGGTCGGCGTCCCGGAACAGATAGAATATCTTTTAATTCTAGTGACCGTACATAAGTCGCCGCCAACGCCTGGACCACATGGAGTAAAGGCAACACAAGAGTCTTACTCTAACTGGAATTCGCCTGACAAGTGGGTACCACTACAGTTCGGTAGATTCCCACCGTCAATTCAGGACAAGTTACCCCTCTTGACAGCGGAAGAGTTCTTCCCGTCTTATGTGGTACCACTTTTACGGTTATTCTTTAGATACATACGTTATTTTCTTCTACGTCGGTATGGACTGTTACTCTGACTTGTGTGCAGTTTTGGCCCCTTAGTAGGTAAATTCATTATCCCTTATGTTTTTTCGTTTTAGCCCTGGTGATCGCCCGGTGGTACTGATTTAATTCTTAACTCCTTCAGACCCCCAAGCCTCACCTTAGTCTGTAAGGCAGGAAGCTTCCCGGAGTTACGCCCGGGTAATGCCAATTTCATTGGAGGGCTCAGATGCGGGGATACCTTATCGAAGGCAATGCTTAACACCTTGAGCGCGTTTCCGCTTGCGGTGTTTGAAATACGCGCGTTGAGTCTCGCTATACCCACCTGCAAAGTATCTTCCGGAACCGGTGATCTGTCTTACCCCATAAATTTGGTTAGTGGTCACTGTCTTTACTGTATTGATTACTTTTCATTGTGGAAACACATAGTTGTTCCAGTCAGTATTGATGTTTGCAGTGGTAGATGAAGAGGCGACACAACCACTGGGGTCTCCATCGGCTTTTCGCACGACCGGCCAGGTTTTACCCTTTTCTTGGGTTCTTTTCCTCTTTCTTCCCCTTTTCCCTTTGGATTCTTCGTGGACCGGAACACCGCTTTCAAAGACCTGCCCACTAAGTTAACCAGCTGGTATCCCGATTCTCGGTAGGACCCGTCTGTATACCCAGAAGCCAGCTCTGTTTTACACCTAAAACCCGTGTGGTACGGAGGGCCCTATGGCTACACCTATCTCACAAGAGAGCAAGACCACGAAAACCATGAGAGAATATCTCGACTAGGGATATCGCTCCACCAAAAGCATTTTCTAGCGTTCGCTTAGAGACCTTCTTCGTGTAAAACTAAATCAATATACAGCTTACCACCCGCAAACAGATGAAAATTCTAAGTAAATGTTAGGAACATGACAAAAACTTTTACAATGTTATTTTTCTTATGCATAAGGTCACTCGGTAAAAAGACCGGCCCAGAACTCGAGTTTTGAAAAAATAACAATGTGTATGATACTACAACCAATACCTGTGACTATTTTTAATACGGTCATAATCTTCATGTATATCTGATATGATACAAATCACCAAAACCTATCCAAGGCTGGCACTTCATAAAAGAATTTAAACAATATTAGACATGCTAACGCACTAGATCAGATAGCTAAAGAAAATGCAATACTCGGATTGTGAATATCGAGAACAGAACAGGAAACCAAACCTCTTTTAATATCAAAGAGTCCGTACTATTATCAACGAGAAATTTTGCAATTCTCAACCATCGTTCTTGTAAGTTCACTTAGAAACAAATTTGAACTTCTAAGGTTATTTACAGGACAAAATCAGGATCATTTTACAAACTACAGTTTCTAACATATCAAAAACAGTTACATCCAATACTTTACATATCTAGTCTGAACCCTTTGTGCTGACTATTTTCACAAAAAAAGATGAACATACACGTACTTTTTCATATTAAGCAGAGGTCACTTTAAGTCATTAGACACAGATTATAAAACGAAAACATTAAAATTTAACTCAAAAAGAAGCGGAAAAAGTTGAAAAGTTTTTGATGTCATAAACAGTCGCTTAGTATCACAAGGAGGGTTAAATAAATGCAATAAGAGTTGGAAAGATCTCAAAAATGAAATAACTACTTATCGTTTCTTCCAAACTCAAACAACTGCCTAGTACCAAACATGAACATTTTTTCTGATATTTCAATACAGTCCGTAATACTTTAGAGACATTTCTAGGCCAGTAATATACGCACAAGTTTACATAACTATAATATTTAAAAGACTTCAGTTGGACTCAATTATATATATGTATCAGAGTTTACCAAAGTAGATGTTTTTCTTTGCGTAGAAAACACAAAGAATTTCTAAGCGATAATAAAAGCATGAAATTATAAATTTTCTCTGAAATAGAGAAACCCTTTGTAGTAAATTTTTAAGACATTGCCACTACTAGCTGCGAACAATACATAAGAAAATAAATTTCTAAACACAGAAAGATATTTGATAAGAGAGACAGCAAAAAGTAGAGATTTGAACCAGTTATAAGTTCCAGAAAACGTAAGACATCACCACATGTCTTACCAGAAGACGAGAAACAAAGATCTGGTACCAGGCACTATTTGTTGTCCAGAGTTGGTCGTCCGCGAAATTTACAGAGAAGACAATCTACGAGAGCTGTCTGTGTGTTGACAGAAAGACGGAGGCCGGGCCTCTAGTAAAGCCGAAAAACGGATGTAGTGTAGAGAGAATAAAGCTGGACTAAGAGACAAGAGCGCTGCAAGTCAAACGGGCACCTCACTCGCCGTGTTCTGCGTTGTGAGTTGCCTTCCAAGAACGTGGAAGGCCTTTTATCAGCGCCCCCTGCCGAGTCGATTGTCAGCCGACGTAGAACGATAGCTTCGCTACCAAGCGTAGCATACGAGAAAGTGCAACCCACGCAGTTGTCAGCCGCGCATGAGCTAGCGACGCAATTGTTAGCTACGCACTTGCTACCTCGTGTCTATCGGACCGCTGACCTCATATGAGGTCAAAACAATCAACTTTACGTTTAATTTTAGTTATTTTGATCGGAATTTTTTGCTTTTTGTAGTCCGTATAAGTTATGCAACATGTTTTTGTATAGCAAAAATTCTAAGCTTCTGTTGTTTATGCTAGGTGAGAAGCAGAAACTTAAGACAACCAAATGGGTTGATAGAGATGTGCTTGTGAAATATGGCTAATTTACTACAGAGCTTCAGAAAACCGGCTTTTTTGATATCAAAAACGTACTTTTGATTCAAAAACACCGTTTCTGACGCGTGTATGAAAGGTTCAAAATCTTCAAAAAATAATCATTTGGCAACATTACATCTGGGCGGATAGACACTAGCAGAGAGTACTATCTACTGTACAAGGTGAGTTGATGCCTCATTTGGCTACAACAGCGCCCCCTGATTCTCTAAGTGACAACTGCAGAGGCTTACAACGAGGCAGCAACTTGCTTCTGCCTGCGCGTTCCGCTGGACTTGATCTAGGCCAGATATTCGTTGAAAAGCACAGATACGTCTTCCTGCAAAGAATCGAGAGTCACTCAGTCCGTTTCGTTCTCGGCAAATCCTCTCCATTTGACCAGCAGTTCTACATCCCCTTTGCACCGCCGTATGTCCCAAGAATCTTCTACGAGTAGCATCTCACCTTTCTGATAGGCCAAGTAATCAATACTTTCTTCAGTTATCTCGAAATCACGGTTCCTGAAAAGTTTGAGTCTACGTCCGTGCACTTCCATGCGAGTGTGATCCAACAGAGATTCCAGCAGAAATACATATTCACTTTTGCATTCAATCACACGGTAGGGGCCTGTCCATTTCAGCGCTGGCTTACGACTATTTGATCGCTTGCTGACTCCTCGCAGTACAAAATCGCCGTCAGTGAAATTGATTGCTCACAAAATGGTTTTGCAGTTGTGTGTATGGATTGCCTGCTGACGTTTCTTCGCCGTCCGCTTCGCAACGCCATTGTGCATGCCTTCCCGTGCTCGCATAGTGTTCTCAAAGTTCTGTAGTTGCCGCTGTCGTACGTCGCCTATCTTCATCACCACCGTCTTGCCACGTAATTTATGCGTTACGGCTGCAAGCGGAGTGTTCTGGTTGTGCCCTGTGAACACAGTGAGAGGGTAGTGGTTACCCAAGCGCGCCAACTTGGTTTTATTCAGCGCTGACTGAACGACGGGTAGGATGTTGGGCCAGCAAGCGATTGGTAGTTTATATTCCGACAGAAGAGCGCGCATAGGTCTTAACAATTCTCGATTCACGACTTATATTGTACTGTTAGACCAAGGGCAGTATGCCAGCGTGAAATGATGAGCTGACTTCGTAATTTCCTTCAATAACTTAACGAGTTCATTCTTGAAATGTGATCTGCAGTCCGAGATCCATTGCTTGACGGTACCAAACGATGCAAACCATTTTATGAGTGTGTCCGCCACCACATCAGCGGTAGTCTCTGTTGCAGGTACGAGCCATACATATCCGCTATGGTCATCCTTGACTACCAATACATACAGAAAGCCCTTTTCTCCTGGGCACATGTAGCAAAAGTGAAAATGAATCAACTCGTTGGGCTGCTCTGCATGCAAATTGTGACCCAGTGGACTCGGAATAGTGATAGAAGGCTCGGTGCATAGACAGTGGATGCAAGTCTGGACGAAAGATTTGATATCTTCTTCGATTTTTTCCCAGTAGAAGTATGCTCGCACTGTGGTCATGGTTACACCGGTACTTCGGTGACCACCATGACCGGTATGTGCGGCGATGATTATGCGGAGCTTCAGTATTGGTGCTTCATTCGGAATCCATAGCACATCTAGTTCGTTTCGGATTCCTTAGGATGTCTGCTTGAACTCGTTCGGAGGTTTCTCGCTCGTATCTTGCTGTGTTGCAAGAATATCCGATAATATGGGCCAGTCCAAATTCGGATCGAGGCTAGGATTCACATGGGCTACCATTAGAGCCATTGCTTTCATAAGCTTGCTTGAATGAACATGTCGAGAAGGGTTGACAGCCCACCTAGTTAACATGTCTGCCCATACGTTTCGCTCCCCAGGAAGATGGTCCACGAAAAATCGAAAAGCGCTAAGCTTAATAGCCCACCGCATAAGTTTCCTTGCAGTGTGCCTTGAAATGCCAGGGTTTCTACCATACGTGTCGTACAGACACACAAGATTGTCGTGGTCAGTGAATATGTTGGTCTCGTGTCCCATGGTCGTGTAGTCCAAACGACACATTGACTCAACGATTGCATATCCTTCCTTTTCAGCAATTGACCAGTTGGCAGCTGATCCTGAGAAAGATCTAGACAGAAAAAAAAGCGGTTTGTGCCTCTGTTCTTCAATCAGTTTGTTTTGGTCTTCTGTTGGAACTTGTGTCAATATTGCTGCCCAGTGAGTCTCGGAAGCATCAGTGAACAAACACAGGTCGTGATCCGCGTGAAGATGAGCCAGCTTGACTGAGGCGGCCAGCTGTTGCTTGATGTCAGTGAAAGCTGAATTATGGTCGGCGCCCCACTGGTCGATAATGGAAAGCTTGCGGAGTGCTCTGCGTGTTCGTTTTCCAACCTTCTTGTAGCAGTCTTCGAGAAGCTGATGTAATGGTGCTATTCTTCGAGAGTAATGCGGGATGGAGCTGCGCATCCAGTTCGTCCCGCACACAAATTGCTGCAGCTCAGTAGCCATCGTGCCATCGTTGGCTGGTTCATAGCCACAAGAGCGTCGTAGTGTCGTGGATGGTATTGGATGCCTTCGGGTGAAATGATCCGTCCACAGAACTGAACTTCTCTTTGGAATAGATGGGTCTTTTCGGCATGGATCTTCAAACCAAATTCCTGACATACTTGCATAAATAGTTCTACATTCGAAAGCAGTTCCATCTCGGTTTTGGCATAGAAAACAAAATCGTCTATCCACTGCAGAAAGTTTTCTACTCGCCCTTCAAACTTCTGGGCGAGCAAAGCTTGGAAATGATTTCCGGAGTCGCTACCCCTCTGTAGCAGGTGTTTCGATGAATAGACACCCAGCTGCGTCTGTATTAACATCACCTATTGAGATTCCTTGGATAGCGGTAGCTGCCAGTAGCCGTGAGCCAAATCCAGATTAGCGAAACAAGTACTGCCTGCCATGTCCTGAAACTTGGAGTCGAGGTGTGGCATTGATGATTGTATTGGAATGGTACGGGAATTGGGTCCACGCAGATCTACTGTGAAACGAAGTGTAGTTGAGCCTGGTTTCGGGACCGCAAGAGCTGGTGAGGCCCATCGTGCAGCAGGATTCTTGTAAATGGGCCCCACTGCCTCCAACTCCTGGACAGTTTGGACGATGAAGTCCCTCTGATGCGGTGCATATCGTCGTTGAGGTGAACGGTATGGTTTAGCGTTCTTCGTAGGAGTGATAACGAGCGGAGGGACGGTTGCCGGAGGATCAGCGCCCAGCTTGATCCTGAAGACGTCATGATATTTCTGTAGCATACCCTTGAGTCTCTTCTGTCCTGCATAAGGTATTCCGTTACATTTTGCTTCGTTGATACTTCTTCCGAAAGCTTGTTTGACAGCCTCTTCGCTGTCCTCTCCGATTCCCGCAGATAGGCACTCAGGGAGTTCTATAGGGTCATCGTCGACGTCTGTGTATGACAGGCCCTTGTAATTTGCTGCGGCTAGCTCTAAAGCTTCTGGGTCCAGCTCGTCAAGGAATTTGTCGTGAATTGCGTCCCTGACACGGACAAGATGATCCTGCAAGTTAAATCCTATAGAATGCAAAAATGGACGACCTAGGAGTATCTCCTCCCTTGGATGATCCAAAACAAAAAGTTCCACTCCTCTGACGCGAACTGGGATGTCTGAACCCGGGATATAGATAGTTATTGTCATCTTGACTGAACGAAAGGCGAAAAAATCTGCGTCGTTGCTTGTATTGAAAGCACCTGCAAGAGCAATGGGTCGTTCCAGATCCCGAATGTCGAGGTTTGGCATCTCTGAGACTACTTGACAGAATAAGTTTGATCCAATAGCACTGAATTCAGCCCCTTAATCACCTAAGACGGTTTCCAGGACAAGTCCTTGATCTCTTTGGACTTTTTCGTTGTCCTGCTGCTGTAGTACTTCTCGAACAGTTCGGGGTTCCGCTCTTCTGGAATGTTCTTGCAGTCTTTTACGCAATGTTTCTCAGGGCACTTCGCATTGAGGCATGGTTCGGTCCATTCAATGCCTTTCCACTTATTCGATTGCTTTCTGTTCTTGGGCTTAGGACGAGGATTTGTGGATTCCCTCTGGTTCCAAACAGACACTGTTGAGGGGTTGCCTCTTTGTTGAGGCAGGTGCTTGGCCTTAGAAGGGTTGACCCGTGCCAGTGCTATTTCAGTGAGGGCAATTTCTAAGGCCATCGAAGCCACTTCTTCTTTGAAAAGTTTGATGCTACATAATTGCTACTTACTCCAGCCTCTACGCATCATTTTGATCCGTTTGACACGTACTTCCGGTTTGTATTTGAGCGCCAGACGATCTATGAACTTCTTAGACATGTCTTTGCCTTTGAGGACTTCGGAAGCGTTATTCTGATCAATTGCAATGATGAAGCTTATGATAGAGTTAGATACGCTCTCTGCTGGATCTTCCTTGTTTGGTTGATATAATACCAATCGTAGTGCAGCATCGATCCTCTCAGATAGATCTTTTGGGGTCTAAGTCGAAGCATTTTCAAACCAAAGTCTTACGTTCTCCACTGTGACGTCTTCAACAGAATGAGCTCCTTCTATTTCGCCGATCATGCATAGCACGTCAAGCGTCGCAAAGCCCATGCAGTCTTTGATAGAGGCAATCGAAAGTTGTTTATATGCTGCCCTGTCGTTGTTGACATCTTCAACCTTTGCGCCGTATGCCGCATACTCGGTTTCAAACCTTATGAGCGAGTGTTGATCGATAGTATTCAGTGAGGGTGGTTGAATAACTGGAATCACTCCCTAGTTTGCGGTTGCCCTGCCTAGTAACAGATTCGTGTTCGACCACACTTGTAATCCTTAGAACAAAATATTTTGTTGTCCAGTGTTGGTAGTCCGTGAAATTTACAGAGACGACAATCTACAAGAGCTTTCTGTGTGTTGACAGAAAGACAGAGGCCGGGCCTCCAGTAAAGCCGAAAAACGGATGTAGTGTAGAAAGAATAAAGCTGGACTAAGAGAAAAGTGCGCTGCAAGTCTAGCGGGCACCTTACTCGCCGTGTTCTGCGTTGTGAGTTGCCTTCCAAAAAAGTGGAAGGCCTTTTATGAGCGCCCCTGCCGAGTCGATTGTCAGCCGACCTCCGACCTCGGCAAGAACGATAGCTTCACTACCAAGCGTAGCATACGAGAAAGTGCAACCCACGCAGTTGCTGGCCACGCATTTGCTGCCCTCGCAGTTGTCAGCCGCGCATTAGCTAGCGACGCAGTTGTTAGCTACGCACTTGCTACCTAGCGGAGAGTACTAACTACTGTATAAGGTGAGTTGATGCCTCATTTGGCTACAACACTATTGGTCAACCATAAATACAAATACTACTTTTGAATCTAAGAACTGGCGCAAAAAGAACCAAAATAAGAGTCATAAGAATAAGCTAGCAGACATGAACTTTCTGTTGTATACCTTTATCAACAATTTTACTCCCATTGAAGAAGATTGTCATCTATAGAAAATAGTTATCTAACATATACATATACTACACATATCTTTTTAATACTTTCATGATTATAGCTCAGATTTTTGATTTAGGAATTCATATTTTAGACTTGCGCAAAATGAAAGAAGTTCTTAAATTATTTCATAAAATATATCAGAACAACTAGTTATACAAACTCATTAACACAGAATCGGGTGCTATGATCATCTGAACATAGAAGGATACTATATAAATATTGTCAAAACTGCAATAGAAAACTTAACAAGAAAGACGAATTTATCAAATTTCCATATAACGCAAACAGCAGGAAATCTTGCTGTGGGCTTCCCGTATTTGTAAATGAAGGTGTATACTATTTCAAACAAAACATAAAAGAAAACAAATACTAAAACAGATCAGCCCAAAAATATACAAGTATATAAAAGAACCCACAAAAAAATGGAAGAAAAACGTCACAAAAAAAGAGAAACAGTTGTAACACCATTGCTCCTGGCTGGCACAAGTGCTCAGGGCAATAGCAGGGCCGAGAATGACATATAGAAAGAATACCCTTTAAGACTGAGTGAGAATTGTTTATACTGTTATGGAATAGATGTCACAGATAGTTCTAGAAAGGGTTGATCATTAACCTCTAGAGGCCCATTATACTTCTATATAAAGTCGGGTCTAGTCGCCGCCTTGGCAACTCGACTCAACTTGTCTCGAGTCTTTTCTCCTTCTCTAGCCTTTAGCAGTACTAACTCAGCTCAGCGTAAGCGCAGAACCTTGAAGTCCGAGGATAAAGTAGTCTATACTACAAACTATATATCATACATCATGTACTACAAATAACTCAAATAACCAAAAAAATATAAACTGAATTTTAAATTACAAAGCACATCGGCAGAGCTCCAGTTATAACGACTGCAGATTTCCGAAAGAAGAGTTATTGCACGAAGGTATAGAATGCGTTGTCTTCTCATTTAAGTATTTCGTAGTAGAATGGTGGGTGTTGCTTTGAGAAATATGGCTATCTTTTTCTTTTGAAAGTGCTGGTTGTACTAGACTTTTTATGTGTTGTTGTTCAGTTTGTTTTTCATGGCGTTTTTGGTAACGGAGCTTGCGGTCAGATAGAGATGGCGATGGGGTTGGGCTACGGTTTGATGGTGCCATAACCTGAGGCAGAAGTGTCGGAAGCCTTGGTCCCATCTCCTCAGCGCTGGGCAGTCGGAGCCGAGGGTTTCGTTCAAGGCTCTCGCTGCTCGGCTGCTCTAGGCAGCGCTTGCGGCTGACACGGTAGTTTGGCGTCTCAAAGATCACTAGAAGATGAATCACACATATACAGTTAATAATAACATAGAGCTCACTCCAAAAGTGAAGTTTCTTCTAGTTCGGTATGTACTGAATGTTTTTATCGACAGTTCGTCGGCCCAGGTTCTGATAAAAACAGTAAGTATCCAGTGCGAGCCATCATCCTCTCTTTTATAATCTCCACTACAAGAAGCATTGCAATTTTAATAATAACAAGGGATCTTCCGCAAGCCCATACGAGCTAAGGAACAATGAATTTTTCTAGTGTCTCCACTTGGCGTTTCCGCATTTGGAAGCAAATTCTTCAGACTTCCATATAATTAATTAGAAATGCTATTATTAGCGTTAGACGTCTGGTACTCAACTCAGAGAGATTAAACGTGACTCAGAGAGTGATAGAAAACAGACGACAACGGATCTGACGATAAACTACGAACCTCGACTTCGCCGTTAGCATTTGTTTAAAACTGGGTCTCTTCTTTAATCCAATTTTGGTTTTGGACAGGAGAGCAAAAGGAGCTGACTTCGGGTTTAGCAAACTCATATCTTTTATGAGTCACGCGGCAAATACGACTAACAGAACTGTTAAACATTGGTTATTCTAACATTAAATAAGGCATATAACACAGAGACAACTTCACGAATATTATATGAGATTTTATCTAGGACTTTTGAAAATACCTACTACTGGTTTTGTTCTATCTTTTCATCCCACCATTCTACAACATAAAATTTCGATCGATGCGAGACGATACAAGGAATAGGTTAAGCAATATTTTGAAATCATTTATGAAAGCTTCATTCGTGCGCAGCAGGCACCTAGCGAATGAGAGACGGGAACACACTGCCAAGCATGCCAGACACTCTAGCGTCAACAGCTGGCCAGTGAAACTGCGTCGAAAATGTGCTCACCAACAACAAATCCTGCAGTATGGGTACCGTTGGTATTTCTTTTACGTGCAGATCCTAGTAATACCGCGATCGGCGCATCTGCTTCCTTCGTAATAGCTCTCAGCAAGAGGTCTGTTGTTCGCTTGAATATCAAGTCCACATTGGTTGATGCATTGCCTGGTTGCTGCGATGACAGTATTCCGATTGGTCGATTTGATATCCGAATCAAGGTTCTTCTCTGCCGCAAGGCATCGACTCGAAATCGTTCCGCGTCGAACGTGTCCGGCCTCTCTGTCTGCCAAGTACCTGAATAGGCTTCTGTATCCACGGTTGAGCACTTCGTTTCTCCAGAAGCAGAACAGCTCCCAAGTGCCCATGCGCTTCATTCCCTCTAAAACAGCAGCCATCTTGGGGTTGTCTTCAATGAAATCCTTGAATGCGTCAATGTGGGGAGTATTGTGGCAATAGCGAGTAAGGATCCAATTTACAGTCTCGGTGGGAGAATCTTATTCTATCACATAGCGGCGGCCGTCGCACCAGATCGTAAATGAGCAAAAGAAGTCATCTCTCTCGATTTTGTCAACTCCCCGGGCAGTACAGGCCAGATAGAGCTGCCAAGAGAGTAGCGGCCAGAATGATAGATTTGGATGAAATAACCATGTTGGAGAGTTGTTGAGACGATTTTGGAAGAGATCCCGTGCCAGTTTGAACTGTGTACGGTGAATGCTGAGGTCGTTGAGAATAGCAGTTGGATACGAGGCGAGGAGCTTGTCGGGTCCGATGGCGTAAAGGAAGTCCTCTTTTACAGGGAGTTGAAGAGATGGTCTGAAGCTCGAGGTGCAACTGATTACCAGGTACAGTAGCGCTGTCATTGCATATTCTGGTCGAAATGCACCTTCTGTGTGCTCTTGTCAACAACAGAGGTATTGCTGCGAGTGCGCTGTGTGTGTCTTCATGAGCTCCATGTGCGGCCGCATACCCATTGCTTCAAGCTTCTCTCCGGGCAAGAGTGTTGCCATGGACGTGGTGACGTCGACACATTCCAGAAATAGAAAACAAAAGAATACTCATCTTATTCATATCGGCCTTTAGCAATGATACAAAACGCGACGCAAGTCCAACAAACCGAGGTTGCGAAGCCTACTTATCTATTCTGTTCTTCCGAAATCAAATGAGTCTCGCATCATCATCTTTGGCGAGGGGTGGCAAAAAGGTGGGAAAAGAAAGTGGGGAGCATCATGAATTGTGTGTATCTAGTTGACGAAGCAGGTGTCTCAGACAGAAGCAACGTGTATCACTCGGAGGTTCGAAACGATGTGAAAGGCTTGGACTAACATGGTTACATCCAACAATTGCCGTAAGGGTCTATTTTCGGTTTGGGGGGAATCATAGCTCGAAGTGTTCATTGATCTTTTCATGTGTTGATAAGAGCAGTGGAGCAAAAGAGGATCTGTACGTTACAATATGGGAACATACAAGGGTAGTGCATTGATAAAGTGTAGTGTGCTGTGCCTTCTCAGCAAAGTGAACGTTGGTACAAGTTCATTGTGGGGTAAGATACCGTTGTACCGTACAGACCGTCTCGAGAGAACGTGCGTCGGGAGGTTTAGCAATCTACCCTGGGTATGATATGTAGATGTATTTGGTAAGCTTAGAAATGTGTTGACTTTGGTTCACCAAAGATGGTTCTTTGATAGATGCAATCACAGCCTTTTCTCACATAAAACGGGGCATCGTCCAGGCGCAGCGATGAAAGATCTCGTGACGTGCACTATCTTAATAGAGATTAAATCTATGTTCACCTCTCATGAATGTGTTTCTTTGAACACATTTATGAGACGGGAAGAAATTCAGGGGGCTCACAGTGCCAGTGAGCTGCAGGCGCGCAAATTGCTTTGGACACAGATTCACAGACAGTTAGTTTTCTCATGTTTTCTCGAAGAATGTACGCTTGAGGCGGTGCGTGTTGTATTTTTTCAATAGCGTTTCCTAATCGTTTATTTGTCACGGAAAATGTTGCGAGCTAAGGAGCCATGTTAAGACTACACTGTAGCCATGAAACGTCTGCGAAGAAACACCGCACGCCTGGGCTGTAAACCAATGGGCGGAGGCGCTTTTCCCAGATGCGTTAGGAGAAACTGTTTCCAAAAGCTTCGGGCACCGACTCGAGGCAGCATGGGAGCGGTTTCCTTGCGCTTGAGACTTGCGCTCGCGTTCCGGGGAGCATACCATGTGGTAACGAGGGTTACTTCTGGGGTGGGTGCAAGCGTGCTTGAGCTGAGTGGTGAATACGCGGCGATGCGTTGTGTTCCGCTGCGACAGCTACCAACGGCATTCGTTGAGAGTCGGACGACAGCAGGGGGCTGTAATGTGTTGGAGATGAATTGTTGTTGCGCAGGTTTATTTGCGGCTGTTGGGAAGGATTGGTGGAGGAGGGTTACGCGGCTGGAACTGTACGGTGTTGGTGGTGGTGTGGTTGCTGTTAAAGGAGGCGTTGCTGAAAAAGGCGCGATATACTGTATCATGTAGGTTAGTTAGGCTGTTATATATTACTTGGACAGCACTGCTGTGCGCACGAGGTGCTTTTATTCGGGTAGACGCAGCCGTAGCGGCAGCCTTCGGCTGCGTCTATATCGCACCGTTGGTAACATACAGTACACCAAGTGACTGACTGAGCAGCTTTTGCTTTGAATGATTGTGTGCTTTTGGAGCGTTTGTGATTGCCCGTGCTGTGCGTGCACCTTGTCCGTCGCGCATGCCCCGCATCGCCGCTTTTCTTCCGTCACTCCACCGGCGCTGATATGGACACCCTTTCTGGCCACACATCGGGCAACAGTGCGGTAAACGCGTTATATCGAACAACTCGCGCAAATTACCGCTCACTGGAAGCCACAAACTGCTATCTCGCGCGCTGCTCGGGCCCACCTTCGCGCTCGTTCGTGGATACAGCTTATATCTACTGTACGAAACCACAGAGAGCTGCGCGTGCAGTGAATTTGAGTTGAGTTATCGCTCCTCATGACAGCCAGTGGTCACGAATAAACAGCCCTTTTCTCTGCGCAGTGCGCACCGATTCGACTCGCGCCGTACGGCTGCTGACTGGCCGCTGTGCCACTTGTGCGCACGGTAATAAGGGCGGGGCGGCAGCAATGGCTTGCGCAGCTCGTTTTATGGCTGCGAATGAGCTCAACAATGTGCGCTGGACGCCCATTTTCTTTCTTCTTTTTCGCGCTCACCGCATGCAACCGCGGCGCTCCCGCGGAACGGCTGTCTGCGCCGAGTCAATGATTACACGATGTAAGTTAAAACAGATTCACGTTGCGGCATGAGCGATGGGCGGCGTCCCATAAACCACAGCCATCGCCATGCTTCGCGTCTTTGAGACGCGCCCATCGGTGGAAGACAGTACTTTGAGCAGCACGCGTCACAACCAGTTGGACACACAAATTCGAAGTTTGCGCTGTGCACTTTTTTTTCTATCGCGTCTCTTTTTCTTTGTCAGCGAGCTTTATTCATGCCTCTGTACACGGCGTCGCCAGCAACTTGGTGTACCGATATTCTATCTCATGCTTTTCAACAGCCTAGTCGAATCAATCCAGTGCTACACAATTACCCTGTGTACCCCCCCCCCCCCCCTGTTTCTTATTGCTTGGCTGTGGCCCGTGTTGCATCGCTCGTAGACCTTACAAAGCCACCACTAATTTTGCTACGCTCCAGCTGTTTGAGCAAACGACAGCAGCACTCTCAAGAAAAAACAATCCAACGCGCATCGGTGAACAGCACCAAACAGCTCAAAGCTTACGTCATCACCGCCATCTCCTACAACACAGCGGCACAGCTCCCTATCAACGCGCACTTGCAGCGCCGCGCTACGTATCCGCCAACAGCATTATGCTAAACGAGCCACAAACGCATCACTTTGTAAAAGCGTCTTCTCATTCCGTACGGGGCGCGGAAGGTGCCGAATGAAAGCTTGTCTCCATTAAGTGACGTGGAATCGTCTGTCAACCGTCCATCCCCCCACTCGCTTATCGTGCATTGCTGAGATTCACAGCTGCTTTTATTGCTCAACGTGCATGTTGCACCACTTGCCACCTCCGGTCCCGAACCACACGGCTCCCTGTTTGAGCTTTTTTTTTTCTTTTCTTTTTCGGCGCGTCTCGTCTCTGATTTGCTTACTGTCAGAGCTTTGCCGACGTTGCCTTGCTACCTCAGTGTGCCATTGCGTTTGTTACCCTAAGGGTACACGCTTTTTGATGTGGCCGCAGTCGATGCCCCTTTTTGCTTTGTTGAACGATGTCTTGTTCCCAAGGGGTCACCACGGCGTCCTGAGCTGCTTTTCGTACCTCTTCGTATCTCCCGAGCGTTGACCTCGCTTTCGCTGAGATCGAGCACGCAATCGTTTTCTTCGTTTTCTCACACACCTCCCCACCATGTGATGCCGCACGTGCTTCCCCTCGCCTGCTCCATGTGTGTGCAAACGCCCCTCTCACACCGACCCTGCCGACCCGCGCTCACGTTTTTGTACTTTTGCACTGCTAAGCCCACAAGTGGTGCAAGCCATAAAATCTGGTGCACAAAAGCAAGCAACCACTTTGTCCTCGCCTCTTAACATCCGCACCTTCAAATCGCACACCACGGCGAATTAGTAGTGTAATCGCAACCAGCCTAAGTTTTTACCAGTATCTTACGGTACTGGCGGCACTAGATATGTTCTTAGGGAATATATCAAGTTTGCTTTATTGCACGTCCCAGCTCAACAGTGCTAGTGTCAAAGATATAGATATACCCGTAACCATATCCATGTCTTTCCTGTTTGCTTACATTATGACAGTACCATGTACACATTTAGATACTGCCTCCATCACCTCCAGCCCCGCCATTTCCACCGACCACGATACCACCCGTAACCACACCATCTCCTCCATCCCCACCATCGCCACCTCCCAGAAGGCCTAGACCACCATCACCACCATCTCCGCCGTTTCCTCCATCAGCGATGAGGGCTTCCAAGTCTCCGTCACCGCCGTCACCACCATCACCTCCCACACCAACGAGGGCATCTCCTCCATCACCACCGTCCCCTCCATTAGCACCAGTGATATCACCTCCCACGCCAAGTCCATCACCGGCATCACCACCATCTCCGCCATCTCCAAAAATCCCGGCGACACCGCCGTCACCTCCATCCCCTCCGTCACCTCCTTCTCCCACTCCAGCGACGATGAGTCCATCACCACCTTCACCACCCTCGCCACCGTCCCCGAGAAGCACTCCACCATCTCCACCATCTCCACCATCCCCTCCAGTGCCGCCGGCAGCAAGCAGACCAGCAACAGCTCCATTACCGCCATCACCTCCGTCTCCTCCGTCGCCAATACCCAGAATCAATCCTCCATCACCACCGGAGCCACCGTCTCCTCCGTCCCCACCGAGGGCAAGAATGCCGCCAAGTGCGACACCCTCACCTCCATCGCCACCATCTCCACCATCACCAATGACGATAGCGTCACCGCCATCCCCGCCGTCGCCTCCGACGCCTCCAATTCCGGCGATTAGGCCTGCAACAAGACCATCTCCACCGTCTCCACCGCTTCCACCTCCGAAGAGCCCGGCGCCGCCGTTACCGGCGACGCCGCCGTTTCCGCCGATGGCAATAAGTCCAGAGGCCTCTCCGTCTCCGCCGTCGCCTCCATCGCCGCCCACGAACGGCGGCAGCACTTCACGCAGCTTGTGCGGGACGACGACTGCGGCGTTGGACGCCGCAGCAAGCGACAGAATCACAGCGATAGCGAACTTCATGGTATCAGCGAGGACAGATGTAGCGATTTCAGAGTGCAGTCCTTTTGTGTGGCAGTGCAGCAGCAGGCGCCAAGCAAGATATAAGGTTACAAGAGTGTGTTTGAGGTCGGAAAGAGCAGACTGGCGATATAACGAATCGCTATCACCTCGCTGCAGCGCGATGGTGCGCCTTTTATAGCGGATGAGGTGGCGCGCAGCGCGAGCTGGCATTGACGCATCGCGCAGAAAGCGCGGAGCGCAGGCGGCTGCTTTGGAGGCGGCGCGGAATTCTCGCGGTGTAAACGGCGCGCGCGCGAAGCATCTTTGCGGCAACAATAAAAGCGCACGCGCCTCTTTGAAGCGCGGCGCGCGTGAATTTGCGTCGCGTCGGCAGTTTGGCCGCGCGCGCATGTCCTTTTCGCCGGCGCCGTCTCCTCCCGTGGCCGAGCGGCTGGAGATTTGGTAGCGAAGGTACCAAAGGTACCCGCAGCAGCCGCGAGCTGTCAGCGCGTTTGAACAGCACGCAAGCTGCGACGCTGTACCGGCGCCAACTTGAAGTCGCGGCGCGCAGATGGCACCGCACCCGCTCATGAACCGCCTGCCTCTCTGGTTACAACTGTGCTCTACTCCAAACGCACCCGAAACCAACAATTTACACCTTCTCGCATCGCAGCGCGCTTCTCAGATTTACACCCGCGCCGTTTCTCCGCCGCAGCATCGCCGCCGTGTGCGTCGTCCACCTTTACGAACGCACAACCAGAACCTCAAAAAGCACGCGTGAACAAAACGCAACGATAAAAGCCCCTGCTAAGTTACACAGCAGCACGTGAAATTTGCCACTGCTACAGAGTGCCGTGCCGCCACAGCGCCCGCCCAACCGTTACGCTTCCCTTCCTCTCCCACCGTGCCCTCCGCGCGCAACACAACGTGCCCAATCCGTCCCCCGAGCACTCGTCCACCCGTTTAAACCCCAAACAGCGCAACCCCCCCCCCCCCAAAGTTTCTTCGCACCGCCTCTGCTTTCTGTTGGCGCCGCTCGCCGCAAGAAAGCGCCCACAAAATCAGCACCCGTAGCTTACACAACGCAGCCCTCGCAGCCCGTCCTCCCGGCTCGCCACGAGCAGCACAAAGTGCGTGTGCCCCACGCGAATGAGCGAACATGCGCCGAATTTGGCACGCCGTTCTACAAAGCTTCCCCTGTCCGCAGCTGCGCTATCTGCCGTCCGCCACAGCCCCGCGCCCCCCGCGCTGCAGCCGAACCCGCGGCGCGCGTGTTCCCTCAGCTCGGCCGCGATTTGTCTCGCCTTCACGCGCCGCGTATCGTCGCTTTGCAGCGCGTGGCTCATCCACACGTACGACGTGCCCACCTCCAGTTCATCCAGCGCGCTCACGTCGCACGAGCTCATCACGTGCACGTTCATCAATTCGCACACCTCGAACAGCGCGTCGGACCACTGTAGAGGCCAGTGGCCGTCCATTTCTCTGCTCGCGTTCACGCTTCTGAACACCGCTTTGGACGCCCTCACACTGTGAACCTTCACTGCTCGCGCCGTATCTTCTGGCCCATCTGTACTGCGCTTGGTGCTGTCACTCGCCGAATCGTCGCTTCGCGCAGCGTTGCGTTCTCGCGTCTCGCTCGATTCGAGCAATTCGCCCATCACTCTGTCCTGCACGCTCTTGGGTATCTTCACTTTTCGAATTCGCCTCACTGACTTGTTTCTCGCAGTAAAACACGCAAACGGAATGCACGCGCCACTGTTCAGCATAGGCGCAACCACGCTCCTCTTTATTAAAGGAATCATCTCACCTTGGTTCACACCTCACAGCTTTTCGTTCTACACTCGCACACATATATACCATCGCCGCTCTTGCTGCCTGTGCGTTTTCGTCACATGCACCTTTCTGCATCATGTATCCGCTTTGGTCGTTGCTCATCAAAGCGCTGTTCCCATTCATTCATGCACGAACTGTTTCCAAAAGCGGTGCTTTTCCTCTTTTATTCGTCCTCACATGCATATACATATATATATATATACGTATACGGGCGGAAGCAACAGTCATGTGTGTTTACCGTCGTACGCCCTTCTTGCTTCATCCGTCAGATTTATTTCTTTCACCTCACCTTCCAAACGTTGTCCGCTCTATTCGCCGTGGCTACCAAAGATGGAAACACCCAGTCATACACATCCCCCGTTGTGATATGTCCTGTGCCGTTTCCTAAATCGTCAACCCAACGTAACTACGGGTCGTGCCATCCCATTGGTTCTTCAAGTTGAAGAGCAGCGCGGAGGTATCTTGAGTTTCCATATTTGTCCCACACTCATCTTTTTGGACTCTGCTATCTTTTTTATTTCACTGTGCGTTTTCTGCACACGGTTCTCCCCGCCGCTTTTTGCTTTGATCCGAGAAAAAGGTATCGTTTTCAGCCGCGAATACGACGTACAATAAGGTTTCATGAGTCGCTTGTTGATGGCGAAGCCCTAATTGCCCTGTGCCCCTCTGTCAGTTTCAATCATGTATGGCTATCCCGTCCCTATCTTACACCGTCCTGGCTTGAACATATTTTTCTTGTATCAAGCTTTGAAGCCGTCATCCGTCTTTCTAAGCCATGAAAACAATCGTACGAATAAT
The DNA here is from genome assembly GCA_003194525.1 of Gracilariopsis chorda. Lineage (NCBI taxonomy): Eukaryota > Rhodophyta > Florideophyceae > Gracilariales > Gracilariaceae > Gracilariopsis > Gracilariopsis chorda. The sequence continues at coordinate 147,626 of NBIV01000086.1, forward strand.
ATACCTCTCCATTGCAACGAAAGCAGGCACAACAATATCTCAGATGCCGTTTTACTGCCAATAACAAGACGGAAAGAGCCCAAGTCACTCGAAACTGCATCACATAACCCGCACTGATGTTACATACCAGCCAAGGTAAGTAGGGTGGAACAAGTGCCTTACATTCATCTCCCAGCCGTGAGAGACATCTCCTTCAACAAACAACGCATCGAAAAACACAGCGTGGATGTTATACGCATGTCCCGCACACCACGTGTCACCGACGATACACAACTGCTCCGTGAAAGATGTCCTAGTCGACTGTCTGGCTACACTTTCCCCAGCCTTCACTTTTACGTCTTTCTTGCACGTTCCACCTGTATACAAAAAGATCAATGAAGTGTGCGTAGTTTTAGTCTATACCTGACATATAATAAATAATATGACAAATCTTATAATAGCAAGCCTACCAGCAAGCGTACCGGAGAGCTATGTCGTCAAAAAAAAACTTAAAGGCAACTTGTGCGCTCTTGGCATCGCTACCGGCTTTTTCATTCCCATTTTCGGCATCCATATCGATCCGCAGATTTCTTTTTTCATTTCTATACGCCGCAAAAACAGATACCGTAGTAGAAACCGTATACTGAAATTCTAGTCGGCATTGACGTTGCCATTGGCCAATAAGAGTCGTGGAGCTATACTGCCTGCAGCACGGGTGGCTGTTGTTATGGTTACCAGCGGTACAACGGTACGAAGGTAGCCATCATACAGGCTCTATTTGAGAAATGGGTTAATTTGAGACGAGTTGGTTGCCAAACAGATCGCTAACGTAGAGTAAGAACCTGTTTTTCGTTTTTGTAATCAGCCAAGTTTTGGTTTGGTAAAATTGAAACTTCTAGCGCAGATCCAAACTACGGGCGTTTTTCTATCAAAGTGTCAATGTCAGACGCGTTGTGTTTTTGAAAGTGCCAGAATCGTCAAAACTGTAGCTCTTTTCCATGGCATGGAAACTTGAAAGTGAAATACTCAAAGTTGAAAGCTCGTGCGTTCTCTTCGCAGAAGAAGGAAAAGCGCTTAGACTGTACAAAGAAGCATATTAGCTATGGTAAACGTTTCTTGTGTAGCTGTTGCCTTTTTTTCAAAATACGCAGACCAAACGTCTTAGCCGTTAAAGAAGCAATAATGTCCGTCATCTTCACATTTCCGCAACTAATAAGTTTGTTTTGCAATACTCCGTTCTATTGTGGTTCAAACTAACAAGATCCAGTGCCAATATGACAAAAAAAGGAAGATTTAAAGAGACGATAAAAAAGTGCAACCTCGTCTTTGTCTCAAATTAGCACCTTCTTTGCCTACCATCGATGCTGGCGTACCAAAAGCTGCGCCAAATTTTACATATTCTAAGGTCATGAATGTGTTCCGAATTAAGCCATGCTGATTGCTACCAACGATACAAAAACTGCAGCAGGCTCGTAGCCCTCTAAGAGCATCCCCACCGGTTGGAGAAGAAATAAGCAAAGAGCTAAATATTTTCAATACTTTTCGTACAAATACTGGTGCGCATGCGCAGTTGCACTCGTTCCAATTTGGCGTTTTAGCTCCGACATCAACACAATCCACAATTGTTGTAGGAGCTAAAAGCAGAGACGCACTCAAGTTGTGCTGGGCGTAGCGTGCAAGCATGGAACAGAGATGGTTGCAAGAAGCATCTTCCGACGACATACTGGACATTGTTTCGGATCTAATCGAGTCGGACAGTCAGGACGAACCGATACGTTCTTGGGGAGGCTCGCGCCCGGGAAGGCCCCGAAATTAGACAGAGGAAGAGAATAAGGGCATGCACGCCTCGTAGCTGATTACTTCTCTTCGAACCCGGTGTACAACGACGAACTACTTTTCACTACCCCTTTTCGTATGCCATGGTCTCTTCCTGAGAATTGTTAATTCTATTCAAACCGAAGATCCACTCTTTGTTCAAAGAAGGGATTGAACATGGAAATTGGGGTTAAGCGCACTTGAGAAGGCGACTGATGCAGTTTGTATTTTGGTTTATGGATGTGCTTGTGACTCCGTTGACGAGTATCTACGACTCAGTAGCACGACCGCTAGTCAATGTCTGCATAATTTCACAAATTCAGTCATTAAATGCTTCGGTGATGAGTACTTGCGGTGTCCAACTGAAACAGACATCAAGAGAATATTACAGTCCTCAGAAGAGCGAGGTTTCCCGGGGGTGTTAGGCTGCATTGATTGCTGTAAATGAATGTGGAAAAAATTCCTAACTGTGTGACACTGTCAGTACGAAGGAAAGGAGGGAGATCCAGCTGTAACGTTGGAGGCAATAGCAGATCATTCACTTTGGATATGGCATGCTTTCTTTAGCATGCCTGGTGCGGGAAACGATATCAACGTTTTAGATGCATCTCCATTAACTAATTAGATGGCCTGTGGACAGTATCCGCCTCCAATAGAATACAATATTTGCGGTCAGCGACGTAATATTCCATATTGGTTAGCAGACGGTATATACTCTGAATGGCCCGTGTTTGTTCAGTCTTTAACACAGCCTATGACTAGAAAGCAGGAATGCTTCTCAAAACAACAAGAAGCAGCGAGGAAGGATGTCGAAAGATCATTTGGAGTGCTACAAGCAAAGTGGCACATAATCACAAGACCATGTCGTTTCTAGTCTAAGAAAAGCATGAGTTTAATCATGAAGTGCTGTATCGTTCTGCACAACATGACTGTTGAGGAACGAGAACGAGAGAACGGAAGACCACTACATGAGCAGAATATGTCCACTGCCATTGTAGGAGATGATGCCACTCCACTGTGGACACCACTAATACGAACTGCTAATACACCGCCTGTACCACCGCATGGATCATTGTTGGCGCTTTGTGCCGCCAACAAGCGTTTCCAAGACATAGCTGAATACCACAAGATAAGAAAATTAGTCATGGATAATCTATGGCAGAAGTATGGTGAGCAGTGGAACAACAACGGGGCATTTGAGTTTAACTGTTGTTGTTTAATTTTGTTTGTTTTACAGCCTTTCGCATGCTTGGTGATGGTTTGGCAATTACTCAGCAACAGCTGCTTATTGACACTTTCCTATAGAATGACCTTATACCAGTTGGCTATAAGGACAGCTGCTTAGTAACGAGATGCTTTCTAATTACCAGTCTCTGTAACCTCTCCAGGAAACATAATGCCCCCAGATATATCGCTTTTATGCCGAGTCTCACCAACATCGTTTGTTTCCGTAACTTCACCTGTAAAACGAACACTTTGAGAAGTCATATCTGATGCCCTTTGGGAAGAAACCGATCCCTCATTCATTGAAGGGAACACAGGGAACTGTCGCGAATTGCTGTTAGGGGCGGCACCACTATTGTTTCGGTTCACATCTGGGGGCGTTGTAAAAGCTATGTTTTGATCCGCAGTTCCCTGCGTCGCCAAGACGCTTGAAATTCCATTAGATCCTGGGTACTGTCTTTCTTTCTCGAGCTCTTTCTGACGACGACGGGCGTTCACAATGGCTTCTTGGCGTCCCAAGCGAAAATATTCCAACGTCTCGTCCTCGTTCACCCCTTTAGAAGCGTTCGAAAACAAAAGGATCTCGTTCTGTCTGTCCAAAGCGGCATTGCGTTGGCGTTGCAATTCTACAGCTTTTGCAGCAATCTTTAGTTTCTTGCCCGTAGCTTCTTGCTTGCTAAGCTTCTCTGTGGCCTTATGGCGACCGAGAGGACGCCCAGAACTAGAATACTCAGTAGTTACAGCTCCTTTACTCTCCATGGACGTGTCTGTTCTTGTCGCAGATTCATTGCTGGTCGGCTGGCCTTCAGCAGCGCTTTTAAGCGCGAGAGAAACGTGCGGACCTAATGAGCCATTGGGACAATCATCATCCTCAACATCGTGCGTTCCTGGAGACTGAGTACTGTTCGCGACATTAAACTTCTCATGGTTGCGTAGAATCTGCCAGGCACCGATGAACCTAAACGGCTTACCGACATCATTGTAGTAGAATGACCACCGGGAAGGCGGAGTGGTGAGGTAACAAAGGGAATCGGCAGGCAGAGCTCAGACCATTGCTGGCCAAAATACTCCACGTGGCTAAGCTGGGTGCCGGGGCGGGGGTTATCAGGGGACAGTACAAGTGCCAGGGCATTGTGGCCATAAGTTTTATTATGCTGCTAATTTTATTTAATTTTTTAGGATAGTTTCGGAGGTCAGCGCGCCTTGCCAGCTAGATAAGTTGGCTCGGGGGCGGCCGACCTCCGAAGAGTAAATGCAAGCACCATCGCCGTCTTCTTGCCACCATATACAGCCAGTTAAATGCCAAAGGCCTCCAAGCCATCGCTACTATTCTCCCGACCTGTTGAAACTTGAGATCGCGCCCGCCCATTGCGCCTTGCTGCCACTTGGTGCCCGTGTCACTATTGCACCCATTAGATTGTCACTCCCGTCGCTGGCTCTCTGCCGCTACTACCCACTGGTAGGCTACTACCTCAGTTGGCCGAAAAATGTAATACTCTACTAAAAATGATTTTCTGATCTTGTAGTCTAAAGAAACCCCCGTATTGACCCAAAAAAAACTTTTACGCATAAGACTTCTGCCAATAGATTATTAGTCGACGAAACTGGCTCAAAAGCAACACAAATCGTATGGATAATGAGCAGCCCAACCCAAGGAACGAAGACTACCACGGAACCCCTGGTGCAGCTGCACCTCCTGCAGTCGCCGCTACCCCACTGGCCGCCCAAGTGGACAATATAAGTGACCGTACGAGTACCAGAAGTCGCTCAGGTGGACGTTTCATAGACCTTGTGGACAATCCCGAAAGGATAATGAAAGACTCGCCATTGGTCGCTGGCGTCGGCACAAAAGTGGACCAGGTTCACCTTCCCCAAAGCTGAAAGAATGATGCAGAACAGCCTCAGGACTTCGCAGCCACTGCATCAACCCCCCATATGGTGGACGATGTCGCCGCTCTCCTATGGCCGCAACACCGCTTTTTGGTCCGAAAAACTGGTGAAGCAAGTCCTCAGAGACCATCTGGATAGAATATTACGGCAGCGCCTTTCCTTTCTGGCGGACTAGTTGGTTCCTCAGGGTGTCCAATCAGACTTCCTCGTGGAGTCCATTGCCACGACCATCCAAGTGAAAATCACCTGCCTGGCAGGCACATTTCACAACCGTCCGGCTGTTTCCCAAAGTTTACCATTAGATGTCCATCGGCCATCATACACCGGACCTCAGGGAGCAGCTATAGAAGTAGCCCCTCGCCTGGGTACAGCACAGGAAGGCCCATTGGGTTATATATCACCTGCAGAAGAGAGACTTCAGAGGCAAACTGGGCGCGCGGGAGATAAATCCAATGGACAGCACGGCGTTCGGTGAGTACCTCGAGGACAATGAAGAGTTCGCTTAAAAAAACTTCGTAGATAACGAGACCCATAGGAAGAAACAACGCAGCCGAAGGCTTAATTTGAGGACGAACCATCCGAAGAGGCAGCACTAGGACTTGAGCAATGACCATTCGGAATCGTCGGACTCTTCCAACACCGATACAGATGAGGCCGATGGTCGGCACCTGAAACCATTGGTCACGAGTAATGAGCTTTTCCAGAAGGTCTTAGACGTGTAAATGTACCGCTTGACGGATCGGTCTACGCGGTACTCCTTTTCGGTCGCCAAGAAGATTGCCAGATAGGCCAAGAGAATGCAACTGACCTTCTGGACAAGTTTTTTGGGAAGGATTCCAATACAGTTCTTAAGTTCTTGAGCTCGTTCTAGGTGGCCTGTGACCAGAATGGAGTCCATGAGGGAGCTGCACTCTATTGCTTCCAGCTTTTCTTAAGTGGACAAGCGAAAGACCAAGTAATTGCCAAGAACTCCGGCTCGGCCAACCCCATTGATGCCCGACATCGGGAGCTTCTGAGGACCTATCCGGAGGTTGTTTATTACCTGTTCGAAACGTATGCGACTGACTACCACATAATGGGTGCCTACCAGGACGTAGTTAGCTACCACTAGAGCTCGAACATGTCGGAAATGGACTACACCGTCCAACTTTGGACTAGAGCCTGCAGGTGCGGGAATGTGTTCCCCAAGGATCGGCTGAAGTGACATTTTATCGCAGGGTTGCTCCCTGCGAAACGGACTCATGTCCGAAACCACTACACTGCCCACCCAGACTTGACGCTGCGTCAACTGGTGACGTATGCCGAAGGATACGGCAAGACCTATAGGACTTCCCGTCGAACGTGTGACGCAGACGCCAGGGTTCGTGCAAGACTCCTATCCAGGGGACTGAAGGACCACATTGGTAGAGTCCGCATCGGGGTTGGACTGGGCCTTGGGACATTCCGACATCATGGATGCTCTTGCGGTGAGCTTGTTCTCAGCTCCGTCAGGAGCACCATGGGCCTTTTCGTCAGAAACGACCACCCCATCGACCCCGGCCACACCCCGTTATTCTCCAATTGCCCCCAAGAGGGACATCATTACGAAGTCCAATCAGTCCTGTTATATATGCCTTTCCACCTCCCGACCGTGTGACTGCATAAAAGACATGCCTGAGGACATCCGCAAGAGGATTATGGCACGGAGGGAGGAGAACTACCAGGTGCGCCGAGCCAAGGGTTACTTCCGGAGGACCTTCACTCCAAGAACTACTGGGACGCCAGGGAGCTCCAAGTACGTGACTCCGCTCACCACACCGGTGAAACCACCTCAGGTCAACATGGCTGAAGACCCGAAGGATAGCGTCGAATACCTGGACGTACAAGGCGATACCACGGTGCCCACGCCACAGGAAAACGACCGGAGGGACACATAGAGGCGTGTGGTCTCTCTCAAAACTGCCGCCTCAAACCATCAGACTCGCGCACCACAGAAGCCGAGAAATGAAAGAAACTAGAGGACGAAATGACAGTGGTCTCGAGTCGGGTGTATGCTGTGGATCAATGGGAAGACCTGTGGGATGCCTTTTGTGTCCTAAGGAAGGATAATTACAAGGTAAATGGAACTTTGGGACTGCAGGCCAGCACCACAAGGACGTTTACGGCCGTGTTGGATACTGGAGCAGGCCCCAATCCGGTACATCTGAAGGTCTTACCATTGGGCTGGGAAAGGACGGTAGAAGACAAAAAGTCACCGAAAATAACGGACGCATCACGTTGGCTGATGGATATTCGTGGAATACTACCGCTTTATGTCCAACTGGGTCACCTGAAAGTTAAGACTTGGTTTCTTGCCTGTCCCACGAGCTTTATTGATAAATATGTAAAAGCGATCTACCCTGGCCAAAAGAGGGTTGCCTTCCATCGAGGACCACCATTGGCGATCGTTGGCTCGCGCCTGGGTCCCGAGGCTACCCCAGCTAAGGTCAAGTTTCCCACGAGGACTGTGTCCAACAAGGTCAGATTGGCAAGGGCGATAATCATACTGCCTATGACTCAGGTGGCTGCTGCAGCGGTATGCAAGTCCTCAGGTCTGGTTTTGTTTCCAAACCATCCCAAGTTGGTAATGAAACACCTATCATTCATGGACAATGGAGTAATGAATGTGGAGCCCAACCGGCCCTTTGCGGTTACCATGAGCAACTTCAGTGACAAGCCTGCGAGGTTGCCTAAGGGTGCAGTGGTGGGGATATCTATGCCCGCTCCCGTGTCCATAATGGAGATTGACGGGGAGGAGTTGTTTCTTGAGGGTGATCCCCGGGCAAATGGAGAAATGACGTCAACCTGGGCGAGGACTTTGAACCATATAGGGATCAAGTCATTGACCTCCTCAAGGGATTCGCTGGCTTTTGGAGTGGTAGCTGGGCGAAATCGATGCCACAAAGCATCGAATTGACCTTAAGGACGCAGCCACGCCCCAATATTAACACCGATATCGAACTTGCCTAAAAAGACGGTAGGTGGTGGCCAAGGAGATTGAGAAAATGACATTCGCAGGGGTCATTGAGCGTGCACCACCTTTGGAGGCCGAATGGGCAAGGCCTTTTGTATTGGTGGCCAAGAAGAACGGGACCGTACGTTTTTGTATTGATGACTGCAAACAAAATGCAGTGACCAAGAGGGATACTTATCCTATTCCCCGAATGGACGACTGTCTAGATTCCCTTGGGGACGTGCAAATCTTCACCACGCTGGATGCCAATTGTGGTTATTGACAAGTACCCATGGACGACAAGGCGAAGTCGCTAACTACATTCACGACCCACGAGGCATTATTCTGATTTTCACGGACGCCTTTTGGTCTCATAAATGCGCCAGCCACTTTCTAGCGGGCCATGGACATCATTCTGTCCAGGTTCAAATGGAAGTTCGGCTTGGTCCACTTAGATGTTGTGATCATATTCTCCAGGTCCATCGGGGAACATTTCGCACATGTGAAGGCAGTCCTTAGGTTACTCCAACAGGCGGGCGTAACATTGAAGCTGAAGAATTGTTTCGTCTTTCAGCCCTCGGTGGACTACCTTGGCCATGTGGTATTTCCTTGAAAACTACAAGTACCCAAAGCTACAACTCAAGCCATACCGGAAGCACGACCCCCTAGGACCCATACGGAACTGCGTTCCTTCCTTGGCCTATGCAATGTGTACCGTAGGTTTTTCTCGGGGTTCATGAAAATTGCAGCGCCTGCCAATAAAAGTGCTGAACAAAGGGACCCCTTCGGAGTTTGACGAGCTCACGGACCAGCAATATGAGGCCTATCAGAACCTCAGAAACTATTTGTTTAATCCGCAAATCTTGGCGCTACGCGGGGCCAATAAGCCGTATATCGTGAATACGGATGCATCCATGACCCAAGTAGGCTGTGCTCTTCTACAAGAGCAGGAATTTCGTAAAGATTACCGCCCAATAGGCTACCGGAGTAGTCCCCTGACCAAGGCCGAAAGGAACTATAGCACAAGTGAAAAGGAGTGTCTGGCTATTGTGTGGTCAGTGCTCCATCTTCGGCCTTATCTGGAAGAAACTCGCTTTACCATTAGGACAGATCACCACTCCCTTCAGTGGTTACTAAACATGACGGACGCATCCTCCCGTCTGGCCTGATGGAGAATGTGCCTGGCCAAATTCGACTATGAAGTAATCTATAGGCCAGAGCTGAAAGATCAGGCCTCCGATGCCCTGTCACGCATTCTGACCGATGGTACAGAGCAAACTCCATTGGACGATGAGATTCACACCATCTGGGATGGGCCAAAAGAGACTGACGAGGAGGGAGAGTAACCACAGATGGTTGGGTTGAGAATGGCCGAAGGGAAGGAGTGGTTCCTTATTATAAAAGCTGTGGAAAAAGAAACCACAGGTAAACAATGAGGATAAGGCTGTAAACCTTTGTCAACTATCATACTTGCTTGTCATTTGTTCCGAGCATTATGCTTTGATCATAAGACGTAAATCTGATTGCACAAGGCCTTGGGCCGAAAAATCACCTTTAGGGATATTGTCAGGTCTCCTTCTCCAATGAGAAAAGTGGAGATGTTCTCATTTACACATTCTACGGTTGCAGTTTGAATTTGCTATTCAAACCAAGATACATCCGTAATCATATAGCGTTCGTTCTTGACGTATTTATATTAGATCTACATGCCTCGTTATGTTTCGAGGAACCCCACGTGGGCGTGCTGACCTGTATATGAAACTCGTGTTCAGGATCCGTTAGTGCGGATCCGGAGTGCTCTGCATATGACTTTTTCTCACACCATGTTGTTTCAAGGCGCCTATCGCATCGCTCAGATTAATCATTACGTAGCCGCTACCTTCCTCCTTTGATTCAGATTGAATTAGCACCGGATTATTCGCCAAGTCCGCCGTAAGCCACACAGGTTCGTGGAGCCCACGGTACTCGCCAAGGCAGCGGGATGAATCGCGTTAGTAATCCGCTGTTTATTCGGAGTTGTCGTTCTTTCCTTTACCTCTCCATCGGGATATTCGGCAAGTTGGCTTTAAGCCAAACAGGGTCATGGAGCACAGTGTAGTTGCCAAAACGGCAGATTGAATCTTGGTAGCAATTCGTTGTTTATTTGTAGTACGCATGTGATTCAGCCAACTCAGTTTGGTACACTTTAAATACTCTACTTAGAGACCAGTTCTAGATGCTACACAAGTTCGCGCCAAGGAATGTTATCGTCGTGACTGCTTGAGCATATAAGCATGCACCCTTATCTTTAGTAAATATAGAGGCATCGCAGCTCTCAAGAACACAGTGCATCTTTCATCACTCTCAAGCTACGGCCATGAAGTCAGAACAACGCCGCTAGAAGGTCAGGAAAGCCGTACCAAACAATATACATACCAATACCGGTCCAATGAAAGTCTACTTCATCATATTTCCTGTTCGTGCAAACTTTCAACCTTTTGATAGAGTTGCTAAGCAAGTATAAACTCGACATAGCTTTCATTTCAGCCTAATTAGAGAGCAGACAGTGCTTCCTAGAAAAAAGAGCTTGGGGCCTAGTTGATGGGTATAGGTGGATGTAAATTAGCTAAGTCATAAAGCGTGCAAAGTTTTTGTCAGCGCCCTCGGTGAACAAAAGGAAGAAACGTTTTGCTGTTGGCACATTTTTGGACTATACGCACAAGCTAAAATCCACAAAGGAACAAAAGAATAGGCACCATGACTCTACTTCTTCTTTTTTCTTAGGTCTTGAATATATTATGGGGAATATGAATAGGTGATTGACCGGAAAACTTCCCACTGGATTTTCCAGAGCGTCGCGGAAGAAGATTTTTTTTAATCTTGTAGAAGTTGTGAAGAGCTAAAAGTTGTTGGGCTGACCGAAAGTGTGACAAAACCGATCTACCATGGTTATTCTCTTGAACCCAGTACTCTGGTGGTGTTAGTTACCTGGAGGGTTTGCACTTTCGACCTACTAGACTCGCCGAACAGAAAGCGTCGTAATGATCCTTCTACGGCACCTTGGTTCTGCTTAGCTCCTGGTGCCGGACTTTCTGAGTCTACATCACCCCTTCAGCAACCATAGAAGATTCTTTTGCTCTGCAGAAGCCTTACAAGGAACAGTAAACAACTTTCAGATCACATTTTTGGATAAACTTCCAACAGTAGAGGATTTGTGCCGTACAAATTCTCGTACAATTATGGTATACAACAAGGACAGGATGCACAACTGTCATTTGTGGCTATGAAACGCACGAGAATTTCGTCATGTGTAGACCGGAGGTTTATGCTGATGAAACAATAATATATGAATAGCAAGGCCGGCCACGTACTGAGCGTGGCGTGCGCGCCACGTACGGATTGGCTTCATGATCCGATTGGGATCCGCATTGGCGCCGCCGCCGGTCCACAAAAGGGAAGAGCGAAGGCAACACCACCGCCGACGGTATGCCTCTCTCTTTGCAAAAAGAGAGTCCCCAGAACTATCTGGCGGTAGGCACTTTTCTACTGTGCGGTCAAACGAGTCCGACCAAGCGCAAGTTGCGCAATGTCTACCATGGATCTGTCTAAAAGTTCCACTATAGCGGGTGCGCTCCTCTCCAAGGCTAAACTGGTCGCAAAGGGGAAGTCTATCTCCGAAGCTGGAATCGAGGTGAAGTGGGTGCAAGCGTATGCCAAGATAGCCCGCCGTTGTCGGGACGACAAGGACTTGGTTCTAAGCCGCTACCCATACGAGCAAGGCCCCAGCGTTGGCGCTTTCACGGGCGGCTTCTTCGAGCATCGTGAGTGGCCCATACGCAAGGGGATGGAGGCACATAAGAGCATGCGAGCTGTGTTCGAAAATGAAGCCAACTACACCCATGCTTCTGGCTACTGGATGGCGTTTCACCAGGCAGCCTTTTCTCTACGACAGGAAGCGCAGGAGCAGAAGAGCTACGATCAGGCTGAAGTGTTTGATGTTTGGGCCATTGTGGCTGTTTGCTATGGACTTAGAGTAACTGGGCTACGCGTTGAGTTCTACAAACTGGTTGCGCGAGATCCAACGTATACAAAGCTTGTCATGCCTAGTCTTGAGCAGCGTAATGACATACCTGTTGCTGATGACCTCGTCGAGCCATTGGAGAAGCTCGATGTTCACCTCTCCACCCAACTTATGAAAGCGTTCGCCACCCTTAATGCCAGTAACGCAACGAAGCAAGCTGGAGGCGGAGGAGCCGCGGGCGGCAATTAGCCGCTATTGGGAATGGGCACCCTCTTTGGGGTGGGTCACAAGCCCACATCGAAGAATGGCGTCAGTTGGGTGGCTCGGATTATCTGCGCCTGGCGATCCAGTTTGGAATTTTCGAGAGGCCTTCAGTCCCGTTCAAGCCAGGGTGAGGCACGGAGCTTTCGGATATTCCGCAGTCTGCAGAATATCGGGCGTTTGCCTCTGCAGATCTCGAGGAGGGGTGTCGGTCCGGAGTCAATCACGAGATATCACAAGCCCACGCCGCAAGAGCGGAGCGGGAAGGAGCAGTTATCTCCTCGGCCTTCACTTTGTGGCAAGACAGTGGGGAGGGAATGAAGGGACGCTTTGTCGTCAATCTCTCCACGCAATCCAAGCAATGGCCCAAAGGGTCGGTTCGCATGGAGTCAATTGCCGAATTCGCTATGGAGATACAGAAGGGCGACCACTTCCTGTCGATGGACTTGTACAAGGGCTATCGACATTTCAGGCTCGCGCCGGCCATGCGCGATTGGTTCATCTTCCCTTACGCGGGTCGCTATAACCAGTGTGTCGCTTTGCGCTTTGGTTGGGGTCGTTCAACGCTCTGGTTTACGCAGCTGATGGCAGTGTTTGTGACGGCACTGCGTTGCAGGGTTTACCGGGTCCTCCCATATCTCGACGACTTCCTTTTGGCCCCGTCAGTCGCTGGGGTGGTGTCTTCACCACATCATTGCCTACTGGCATCCCAATTCGTGGAAGATCTTCTAGACAGGCTGGGCTTACGTCGTCATCCCACCAAAGGCAATTGGGTAGGCAGCACGGAGATCAAGCACCTGGGGGTGCGTGTAGACAGCGCAGCAGTGAATATCTTCATATCCCCGTGGAAGCTGATGAGGGTACGGGGGCTCGCCAAGCAGCTGTTGAAGCAGGTTCGATTTGGAAAGCGCTGGGTGCAGCGCGATTCCGTAGCCCAATTCTGTGGAGTGTGCGTCTCACTTTCTTTGGCCATGCCGTGGGCGCGTTTGTACAGCCGATCTATATACTGGGACGTGTCGTCTCGCTAGCCTCGGGATTCCCGGGAAGGGTCCGGTTGAGCCACCAAAGCATAGCGGATTTGCGAAGGTGGTGCGAGTTGAGCAAGACGGAGTTGGCAGGACGCCCCATGACCCCACCACGGCCGACGGTTTCAATCCACACAGATGCTGCCGACGTCGGCTATGGTGGCACTTTAAATGTAGACGACCTCAGTGCAGGGGTCCCAGGAAAGTGGAAAGCACAAGGGATATGGAGCTGGAAAGACCGGGCCGAGTCGATATCATATCGGGAGCTAAAGGCCATTCGCATGCTTCTGACCGGATCGCTGGGCGAACAGCTGCTCCTTCAGCACCATCGGGACTTGCTTTTGCATGTCGACAACCAGGCAGTAGTGCACGTAACCAATGCCTTGGTTTCGGCAAGCCGACCCATGATGAGGGAGCTGCGTCGTTTAAAATCCGTCCTCGACAGGCACGGAATTCAGATTCGTTCGGAATGGATTCCATCTGTGGCCAACAAGTTCGCCGATGCGCTGTCGCGACGCTTCTCCCGCGGCGACTTGCAGATACGGAGGCAGCTTCGGCGTTCCGTCGTGGCTGGGATGAAGGCTCTGAGCGACGCTTTCCCTTACCGGCCGGTAGGAGAGCACCCAACATTCGCCCGCCGGCAAGCATTCCACGATTTGTCGAGCATATGGAGCCTTGAAGAAGTCCGGCTCTTGTGTCCGGCGGTCGACTTGATACCGGCGACGCTCCACAAGCTCCAGGAGACGCGCGCGCCAGCGTTATTATTGATCCAGAAGTGGCCGTACCAGGGCTGGTACCACAAGGCGTTACAGATGGCATCACAAGTGGAGGAACTGGACGCGGCGCCGGAGGAGATATGAGCGGGGCACCGCCACATCAATCCGAACTGGAAGCTCCTGTTGGCGTAAGTGAACCTCGAATAGGAGCGTGCGCTGCTGGGCGCATGGCACTCGCCGATGCAGCGCTGGAACGGATTGGACCGTTGCGACCAACTCCAGGCCTTCTCCGATCATCCCAACTTCTTGCTGACTTTGCGTGGAGCACGCGCACGGTGCAGAGCAGAAATTGACAATGGAAGACTTGGGTTGGGTTCTGCTCGGCAGAAAACCGTACGTTGCTCCCCGCTACCGAGGCGCATTTTTTGGCTTTCATCGGATGGCTGGCAAGTGAGAAAGAAGCAGGGTACCGTCGAGTTGGCAGCTCGTCTCTCCCGCAGTATTTCAGCGCAGTACGGCAGATGCAAGTGCTTCTCACTGGAGTTCCTCTGCCATCGTATCCTTTCGTGGCTCACGTCAGGCGTGCGTATGCGTGGTGGCAAGAGGAGAAATATCCACAGAAAGAAGTGCGCGTTGAAGCGGCGGCTTCGGTTGTGCAAGCCATTTGGGGAGTTGGGATGCAGACGGGCGACCCTAGCCGACTGCGTGATGTTGCCGTGGTTTTGTTCGCGTATTGCTTCAATGGCTTGCGTGAAAGTTCCGTGTTAACTTTGCGCGCAGATCAAGTTGACTTGCAGGCGGACGAAATGGTGGCACGGCTTTCCTTTATGAAGAGTCAGATGGCGAGCCATGTGCCGCTTGTTCGGTATCATCGCGCGGTAGAGGCGCACCCGTCACCGGTAGACCTTTTGGTTATGTTGAAAGCACGCACGTGAACGCCATGGATGCTTTTTCGGGCTGCAGGGGGAGCGTGATCGTTTGCCGGAGCACACAATGACGCTGGCTTTGCAGCGGTGCTTGCAAGCCGTCAGTATGGTGGCGCCCGCAGGGGGGAAGTATACGTTTCATTCGCTCCGCATTGGCGCACAGACGGAACAGGTGTTGTTAGGGATACCGCTGGAGGTTCGTTTGGCACGTTTCGTTTGGGGCCCGCGAAGCACTGAAATGGCAGCAACATACTTTGATCGCACTGTAGTGTCGTCCGCGGCGTCGTTCTGGATGTTCGGGATGCCGTTCGGAGTTCGGCAGCCCGTGCCCCCCGCGACTGTGTAACGCGGCCGTCGCGCGCGACCCGCTCGCTCCGGATCGGAGCCCTGGGGGTGCGTTCGTTGTTGGAAGTTTCGTCATGTGTAGACCGGAGTTTTATGCTGATGAAAGAATAATATATGAATAGCAAGGCCGGCCACGTACTGAGCGCGGCGTGCGCACCGCGTCCAGATTGGCTTCGTGATCCGATTGGGATCCGCATTGGCGCCGCCGCCGGTCCACAAATGGGAAGAGCGAAGGCAACACCACGGTCGACGGTATGCCTCTCTCTTTGCTTCACCCACCCGCCCTTCCGAAACTCGGAACATGCCTTCTCTTTGGATGGCGGGAAACAAAAATGAGTATCATTCTACGCGCGGCATTTAGGGTTTCTTAGGGGGGAGCTCCCTAAAATGGCGGAGCCCTCCCTGTGCGCCAGGAGCCGTTCAGGTACCTTTACTGACCCCCGCCTAAACGAGCGAGCCGGCTTGCCCACGCAGCCACGGGTGACCTCACTGTGGGAAGGTGATTACGCGTGTGTCTCGAGAGGTATTTATACCCGACCCGCCCGGGCGCGAGCTCGAACTCCGCCGTTAAAGCATAGAGGCTGACCCAGATATATTTAACGTTAGCTTATTTCTGTGTTGCAGGAATACGTCTTTCAAATGACCGCTGGTGAATAAAAGAGAATAGTTTCATAAGAATTCTCGTACCAACCAGTATCTATACGAGTGGCTGATGGTATACCTCTTTCGCAGACAACGCGCTACGTTTGAAAGGCTCTCTGACCATGAGCACGTCCGGATATTCTGAAAAGTCGTCGAAAGACGCCAAGCCTACGCAGACTACAACAGGTTTGGCCGGAAAAACCCAAATCCATTCTCCCGAACTACCAAAAGAGTCTGCCTTATCGTCCACTACGCACAAACTGAAGCGATTTCGGTTTACTCAAGCATATGATACATTTCTCCTCCAGGCAGTGCGAGAATCCAACGCGCATGTTCCAAAATGGGGCAAAACTGACGTCATATTTGATAAAGTGCTCAATACTTTTCTCGCAGTTGTTCCTAGTGCAGTGTTTTTGCATATGAATCTTCAATCACGGAAGACGCTCATCGATCGATTTAAAAGGCTTGTGGCTATACGAAGAGTGGACATTAAGCGTAATGTGTCTGCAACTGGAATTGTTGAGGAGTATGGTGAAAAGGAAGTGCTGGTAGATGATCTTATTCTTGAAATGAATGAAAAAGCAGAAGCAATGAAGGTAGAAAAGGAAGAGCTTAGCGCACATGAGAAGAAACTAATGGATCCCGGTAAGCAAATACCCAAGAAGGCTATGAAACGCAAGACAACTGCAGTGCAAAAGTGATGGTGGAACTGATATCTCGAAATCGCCAGGCAGGAAACGCGCTCGACGTTTGGAGGCTTCTAATTCTGCTGGCGATATGACAGTTTTTCTTCTTGAGCAATTAAAAGAACGTCAAGTATTAGAACAGGAGTGGTTTGACATGGAACAGGAACGCTTAAAGATGGAAAGGGAGAGAAACGAGAAAGATTGGCAATATTTTGAGGCTTCGAGGAGAGACGCGGACAGTAGATTGGGGTTTGAGAGGAAATGATTTGAAATGGAAAAAGAAGAGCGTGCTCTAGCATTTGCAGAGAAGAAACAGATGATTGGTTTGATTGAGGCTTTGACAAAGAAGCTTCAGTGAGGTAAACTGCGTATGAGAGTACATTAATTGGTTTGTTTACCGCAGGTGGTATTTCACAGGTTGCTCTTATTTCGTACGTGCGTTTTTGCGGTTGGGACGGCCTGTTTGTTCATGCTTCGTGCGATCGCTATACAGACGCTTGTTTACCTGTTTTCAAGATGATTGTCTGACTGAGTGCTTTTCCTTGTTCGAAACTTGTGGCTTTAGTTGAGTACTTTTACGTGACAGTGGACATGTGGCACCGACAGCAGGGTTCGCGGACACTACAGCAATCCCATCAGAACTCACAAGCGCGAGTTATGGAGATGGACGTGCGACTATTAGGCTGTGGATTTGTGTGCTTCAACTTATTCACAACAGCCTCTGATTTGTGAGGCGCTAACTGGCGTTTTGCGTGTTTGCAGAGGAGTGACTACATGTCCGCATCTAGAGACAGAAGTTTGGACCGTTAAAAAGCCAGATCAACCTTTGGACTGGCTCGCAGTTCGAACTACATTGTATCGTTTTCCATCCGGTTTTTCTCAGTCCTGCGATATGAAAGCATAATCCCCGAGTTTGAAACGTGGTTCAATTTCCAAAGCACAAGGTAAGCTTAACCCTTACACCGTGAACTACTACCGCTAATGTCCAGAGCTTTAATGTCTAGCACCCTCTTCTCCCCATGGGTCGATGCACTCAAACTTGCGAATAACCCCCTTTGCAATTTGTCAGAGTTCTGGTCGAAGAAGTTCCCTAAAAGTTTGGGAGCTGGTTTGATTCAAGATCATGGTACACGCCCGGTAGAATCGTTAGGGGTACGGTTTATCCCGGGGTAATGTATACAGCTGTTTTCATGTACAATGCAATAAATTTTCTCGGCTTTCAAGTCAACATTCGGGACGTTTGCGTGCTAAGAGCCCCGGTATTCTCAGCAATGGTAAAATTATCTGCCTGTGATCTTACAAAAGAAGCATCTGACACAGCATCAGGCATAGTTGCTGCCGTTGCTGCCGCTATCATATCTGTTGTGCCTGGGTATATATCCCGTTCGGTCGTTGGCTCTTATTGCAACGAAGGCGTTGCAATCACTGCCATGATTTTATGCTTCTACCTATGGACCAAAGCAGTGAGTACAGGCTATTTGTTCTGGTCAGGAATGGCTACTCTATCATACTTGTTCATGGTGGCCTGTTGGAGTAGATAATTCTTTCTGATTAACTTGATCCCGGTTTACGTCCTTGTCCTGCTCTTTACAGGGCATTAATCGCACGGCTATATTTGGCGTAAAACACTTTCTACGTGCTTGAAACGCTTCTCTCCATGCAAATCCGATTTGTTGGATTCAACGCTGATCAAACTCCTGAACATCTCGGGCGTTTGGAACGTTTGGTCTCATTACCTGTATTGTTTACAAACTCGGTACGCAGTTTCCCCGAACCGAGGGTGTTCAAATCTTTTGTAAGCTGGCGTGCACTCTTCACGTTGTCCGTTCTTGTATCTCTGGTTCTTGTATCATTTGCGCCCGACAGCAGCGGTCGTATGACCGGTAGGATTCCAACATATCTTGATCCGACGTATGCATCTAGGAACATTCCTATTATTGCATCCGAGTCAGAGCATCAGCCCAAAGCATGGGGATCGTACTTTTTCGACCTCCACTTGACTGTGTATTTGATGCCTATTGGACTGTACTTTTGTTTCAAGAAGCTGTCCGATGCGAATATGTTCTTGATTACGTATGGTGCATTCGCTGTGTACTTTTCCGGAGCCATGGTTCGAATTATGCTTGTGTTTGCTCCTGCTGCGTCTATGCTAAGCGCGATTGGAATATCAGAAACGTTGAAATGCTGCTTCTGATCTTTGTAGGCGAACAAACAGTGAATCCGGCAAATGGACATCGCCGCGAAATCGAAACAACCTTATCGTTTTCTCTATCAAGACGCAGAACAGAAACGCGTTCAGAGTACATAAAACAAGTTTTCTACGTAACATGAGAACCCATCTGTACCAAGCATGTGATAGTTTCACTTCGTCCACCCGTACTTCCAAAGAAGCAGCCGTCTTCCTTTACTGTGTACAGGCTTCACGTGGCTCGAGGTATGCGTTCATTGGAAGCGAATCCTGGTTGTGCCTTCTGTTCATATCTGTTACCATTGTATTGCACCTTGCTGTTTTGGAATAGCTTGATACCTGTTAGCGTAGCCGCTGGGGGTAAAGCTTATGAAGCGTTTAGTAGAAAGAGCTTTGCACTCCTATAATAACAGTGAACGGGAATATCAATTGATGTTGAAGTTGAGGGTCACCGGCAACCCTTTCGCGATCTGGAGTAAAACCTTTTAACGTCGCATGATGTGGTTGTTACGTTAATTTTCTTTTCTTTATCAATCTACTCAAACCACTCCTTTCGATTTCAATTCACTCAACAGAGAACACAAGATACGATGTGAAGGCCGTATCCTAAGCTCTACCGAAGCACTTTCTTTCTGAACTGCTGCAAGATGTTCGCTGAGAAGCAAGTGTCGACTGACTCCTTTTTCTCGCAGGCGAACTTGATTAACAATCAATCTGGCGTGCTGAACCCGAATGCGATGCTTGCGTTCCTGGTTTGCGGCTGAGTTGAGTAGATTGTTGATTCTTTCAAGTCTGTTTAGAGCATTCTCATTTTTCCTCACCAAGGTTTCTCCGTGGAAATCCTGCGATAAACATTCCAAGACAGAAACCGCAGCCTCGAGGATGCCCTCACGATCTCTATAGAACTGCGCACAGGTAGCAATCACATCTATGCAATCTCCCACTGAAATAACATCCGCCACACCGTCTTGTACTTCAAAGAAATCACGAATGATAGTTATCCCTCTATCGATAAGGCGAATATGCGTAGAGGTTCGGTGCAGGTGTCTCAAAACCACTAGAATAGTTCTAATGATGTTCTCACAAACCATGCTATGACGTTCGGGTGTTCTGTGTTCTAAGGAATCGGACATAAAACGAGAAGGTGATACTGTTGCTGTCGATATTCTCAGGGTGAGAGCATGAAGCTTGCTCGCAGAACTGGAATTACTCATTACGTCGTCAACAGGCTTCCTCGAGGAAGTAATATTGAAAGAACTCAGTTCATCTGAAAGATTTTCCAAGTTACTGGCATCTTCGGGGCGCCGTTAAGCCGCACAGTTTGATCGTTACTTCGTGGACTGGACTTAGTTTGCTCAAAGTAATCCTTTCTTTGTAATGCCTGCAGGGATGTGAATCCATATTTGACGGATAGTCCAGAATTCTGTTGATTGCGCATATGCGTGAGACGCATATGCGGCTGAATTGTAGGTAGCAGGTTGCGTAGGTAGCAGGTTATCGTAGGTAGACCTGCACCACGGGTTTGAAAGCAGTTACCCATAGACCGTGGGTGACGTCAAAAACGAGGTAGTTTCCTGTTTGAGAGCTGCCCGAAGGAGGCAGAATAAATACCCGGTTTCGGTATGAAGAAACCGAAACGGGGGGCATCCTCAGACGAACTTCTGAGGTCCTGTGCCTGTTCCATCGCCTGGCGTTCACTCGCACGCCTCCGTCGTGCGACTGCCCGCTCCAGCTTTCCTGTCCTGACCAACAAAGCGCTATGCTTCAACGAAGAGTACCAGGACACGGCTGGGACAGAATGTCGTCATACGGAATCGTGACCACTATCCAAGCCCCTACACTATCCAGTGCAACCCAACCGGACTTGATACAGTTTGACGTTAATTTCTCGGCGTACACGGAACGCATTGAGGACATCAACGCTGGCCGAGCTGCAAGCCAAAGGATTAAGGCCGCGTCTGTCAGGCAATGCATGAAGCCGAAACTACTGCACAGTCTGTGCGTGTTGGGCCGTATCGAAGGAGCCGCATCATCCGAAGACGCCACTGACGAAGCAGTTCAGTATTGGTTCAACAGTCGGCTCGCCTCAACAGTGAGAGATCTTATTCACCGAGTGGAGGAAGCAATTTCTAGAGTCAAGCACAAGCAGATGAGGAGGGACCCTCCTGGAGCAGCCGAGCAGTTCGTGTTGGATGTCATTGCCGCGCTCGATTAGTACAATACCTCGAGCATCATCAGGGATAAAGATCAGTGTAAAAAGCTCGTAGTGAAGCTCGTGCTGAAGCTCGAACCCCCGGAACTCAGACAAATTGTCGCCGACCAAAGGCAGTTGTGGAAAAGGAGGAAAAAGGCGACTTGAATTTCTTTGCGAACACGATCTCCACGCTCGCTTCGCAGGTGGACGTCGTGCAATGCGCCAGTTCAAAGCTGAGGCGGAAGCACACACATGCAATCCCTGTCGGAGGACCAACAGCAAATCCTGGTGAACCCGAAAGGAAAAAACCAAGGAGAGGCACGCGTGCCCAGAAGACAGGTAGTGGAAGTCGCAGCACCACTGACCAGAACTCGAAGGATAGGGCAAGCTCTGAGAAATGGACGAAACCCTGCTTGAACAAAGCAAAGTGTTCCGGAGTGCACCCCATCAGTCAGTGCCCCGTAACCACGAAGGAAGAGCGGCGCGAATTACTCGACCTGCACTTCGGGAGGAAGAGAAAGAACGGAAAGAACGCGAAGGCCGCTGTACTCCGCTCCGCCTCTGAACCCACCCCGAACGCAGAAGACGGTCGATACAAAATCCTTCTGAACGACATCAAAACCGTGGCCCTAGGAGACTCTGGCGCAGACTATTCAACCATACCTTCGGACTTCTTCTCGTCAATTTGTGCCAAGTACTCCGAGCTCACAGCCGAGCCGCTCGAGAAACCCATGACACTCGATACCGCACTGAAGTCTGACGAATCGCTGCCACCAGTGACTGCGTACCGAAAAGTCAACCTGGATCTGACCATCGTGCTACCGCAGACAGGAATCCCTGTGCGCATCAGAGACGTACAGTACTGATCGCGGACACGGAAATGTCTGAGGTACTCCTCGGCAGGCCGCTACTGAAGGCGATGGGATTCGATTTCAATGAACACTTACATCACGTGGCGTCGCTCATAGATGGTAAAACAGAAGAGGAACTACAAGGAGGACCTTGTAGACTATCTGCAGCGACATATCAGCGTCTAAGCTATACGGACATGGACGACGACCCCATAGACCCGCCGGAGTGCCTGCAAGCCGGATTCGGCGTGGATTCCGCGGAATCGATCACCGAAGCAATCGAGAGGGCTGTCGAGGAGGCCAGCAAGAACGGTCTATCGGATGGAGGCACGAGGAAACGTCGGGGCATGTTAGAAAAACATCGAAGCTGTTTTTGGATCAAGCTAGGACCGGACCCACCAGCTGATGTACGTCCTCTTGCGATCAAGCTCGACCCAAATGCCAAACCCTACCGTTCCCTGCAGCGCTGATACTCGCCAGCGCAAAGAGTTTTTATCAAGCACACGATTCGCGAGCTCGAGAAGATCGGCGCAATATACAAGAACGATCAGGCACGGTGGGCATGCCCGGCCCTGGCAGTTCCAAAACTGGGTACAGACAAGCTTCGATTCACGGTCGACCTGCGAGGAACCAATGCCAAGACTCTACCATTGCAGTCCGCGATGCCCCACCTGGAATCGATGCTACATGACTGTGGAGAAAGCGAATGTTTGGCGAATATTGATTTCACGCACAGGTATTGGCAAATACCCTTCGACAAGCTTTCGCAAGAAGTCATGTCTATTCAAACACCAGCAGGAATATATTCACCGGCGAGGACGTTACAGGGGGGCACTGATTCTGGCAACCATTTCCAATCCGTAACCAGAGAAAAGTTCGAGGGCAAGGTACAGCGCATGCTGCACTGGTTAGACGATTTCCTCATCCACGCCAAGGACGAGAACGAGCAGCTGTCCGATATCGCCTCATTTCTCGAGGTGTGTACAGAAGTCGGGTTCAAAGTGAACCCCAAGAAGTCTTGCTTCTTCACCACCGAGGTGAAATTTTGCGGAAGGATAATTTCATCCGAAGGAGTCCAGTTCGGCCCTTGAAATTTGGAGGCTGTACTGGCGATGAAACTCCCGAGGATGGGAGACGAGTTGCAGCACTTGCTGTGCGCAACCAACTGGATGAGAACATCCATTCCTCAGTACTCCCGAATCGTAGAACCTCTCCACCAACTGCTGGAAGAAGCATGCCGGAAGGCCGGGAAGAGGACGAAGAAAGCTCTCCAGAAGGTAAAGCTTGAATGGAACGAAACCCACTCCGCAACTTTCGAGCACCTCAAAGAGCAGCTAGCAGAAGCAACGAAACTGGCGCTTCCAAAGGAAGGGTACCGCCTTTGTCTGTTCCCGGACGCTTTAGATACACATTGGGCAGCTGTTCTTACGCAATATCCCGAGAATGAGCAGAAGAAGCCGATCGAAGAGCAAACCCAAGAACCGCTGTGCTTTCTATCCGGAGCCTTTAAAGGTTCATCGGAGCGCTGGAGTGTCCCCGAGAAGGAAGGATTCGCGATTGTCGAATCCATGTGCAGGTTGGACTATCTAACATTCGGACGACTAGTCTCCATCTACACCGACCACGCAAATCTCGTGTACATTTACGATCCATACGGTCGCAATCTGTTGATCAGAACAGGGTTGCAGAGTGCGATGACGTGAGTGCAGTAGCGCGGGCAACAGGAACAGGCACAAGGACCCCGGATCTCCTGCCTAGGATGCCCCCGATCACTGCTCTTCTGCGGGTGATCGGTCTTTTTATACTTCGTACGACAGCTCTGCATTTTTGTGCTACTCCATGTGGTACAGGATTTCTAGCTGTTCTATACAATAAAGAATACGTTCTCTTGTGTACGTCTAGCTTGAACGGTTCTTGCTCAAACGTTCTCACGTCGCTGTTGGCGTGCTGCTCTCTCTACAGCAGGGCACGCCTACTTCAAGCCTTTCTTTTCCTAAGCTTTCCTGCGGTACAAGGCTCACGGTTCTGTGTAACGTAGTGAAGCTTCTTCTGCAAGTTGCTTTCGCTTCGGACATCCAGCCGTTCGAAATGATACTCGCTAACATCAACAGTCCCCCATAGCCAGCCTCCGTGGTTGGTTATTTTTGGTTAATGGATGCGATTACATTTCGTTGTCTGCGTGTTCCTCCTTTCTTCGTTTCCGTGAGATATTCTTGTACTAAATCTGGCACATCCTGTTGTAATGATTTTAAATCAACCCAGTCAGCCTCATTGTTCTCGAAACCTGTCCACTTCACTAATAGTTCGATATTTCTCTTTCGTAGGCGAATATCCTGGAAGTCCTCGATTACCAACAGTTCGTTCTTCTGATATGCCAGATGTTCTCGTAGCTCCTCTGTAACTTCGAAATCTTTGTTTTGGAAAAGTTTTAGCCTCCTTCCGTGTACGAGTTCCTTTTTTCCAGTAGCCAGATCTTCGACTTCAAAAATATACTGTTGGCGGCATTCCGTGACGCGAAAAGGTCCTTGCCACCTCAGGCAGGTCTTTGCCCGGATATTTCTCTGCATTACCGCCTTCAATACAAAATCTCCTTTGCAGAAATTGACGGGTTTCACACCAGTACGACGATTATGCGCGTCGACCGAAGCTTTGCGCTGTTTCCCTGATCGTTCCACGCATACGCGATGGATGCTCTGTAAGGCCTGATGTAACTTGTCTAAGTTCTTCAGAGCCGTTGATTGAGATACCTTGATATCCTGTACAGATTTCACTTCTGCTTTCCCTCGTAGAATAGCAGTCAATGGGGAGTCCTGTGGCAGCCCTGTGAACACTGTGAGAGGGCAACTTCCGTTCAGTCTTCTCGCCGGTGCGCTGTTCAGAGCTGATTGGACCAGTGGCAGTACGGACGGCCAGGCTGACTGGGGAAGTTGGAATTCTGAAAGCATTGCTCGACATGTCCTAAGTAACTCTCTGCAGACTACCTCAACTGAACCGTTGGTCCACGGGCAGTAGGGAAGAGTGAAATGATGGCTTGCCTTCAGCTTCTGTGCGAGTAGCTTCACGAGCTTGTTTTTGAAATGACTGCCTTGATCTGAAACCCATGATCTTGAGACACCAAAAGCCGCGAACCAATCCACGAGTACATCTGCAGTCGTTTCCGCGTCAGCTTCTTCTACCGCTCTCAGCCACACATAGCCAGACAGGTCATCCTTCACAATAAGGGAGTATATTTCACCGTGCTCTCCCTTTCCCATGTAGCAATAGTCGAAATGTATCAACTCGTTTGGCTTGTTGGCGTGCATGGTGTGACCCAACGGTCTCGGTACCATCCTTCCAGACTCAGTAGCAAGGCAGTGCAGACAAGATCTAGTGAAGGCAATAATGTGTTTCTTTAGGTCTTTCCACCAAAATTGCGCTGCTACGGTATCGAATGTGGGATCTGTTGCTCGATGTCCTCCTTTCCCAGTGTGAGCGGCAATCATGATTCTGAACTGTAGTTTCTCATCTCCTTCCGGAATCCAGACCTGACCTTTCGGGTTCGTATGATGCCGTTTGTCTTCGTGTATTGGGCTGGAGGCGCCACACTGCTGCTATTCTGTGACGTAATAATATCGTGCATCGTGGGCCAGTCGTAGTCCTTGACCAGGCCGGGGTTGATTGGTGCTGTCATCAGTGCTCGAATACGTCCCGTGACGGTTGGTTCTACGGTCCGTTTGGCTTTGACAGCCCATCTTGTAAGCATATCAGCCCAAAAGTTTCGTTCCCCAGACACGTGTTCTATCACGAATCGAAATGCGTTCAACTTCAGAGCCCACCTTGTGAGTTTGTTTGCAACATGCCTAGGTACCCCAGGGTTACGACCGTATGGGTCGTAAATATATACGAGGTTCGCGTGATCCGTATATATTGATACAGTCCGCCCGACGATGAGGTAGTCCAGCCTGCACATGGACTCTACGATGGCGTACCCTTCCTTTTCCGGTACACTCCACCTCTCGGAGGACCCATTAAACGCACCGGATAAGAAGCAGAGGGGCTCGTGCAATTGGTCCTCGATCTTCTTGTCCTTATCTGATTCAGGGGACTGAGTCAAAATTCCTGCCCAATGAGTTTCGGATGCATCCGTAAAGAGACAAATCCTATAACCTTCCTTCGGGAGCGAGAGTGTTGTTGCTCGTGCCAGTTGTTTCTTGACCAGTTCGAATGCTTCGGCATGCTCGGCAGTCCAATTGAGTCGCACCTTCTTCAACGCTTTCTTCGTTCGTTTCCCCGTTCTCCGGCATGCTTCTTCCAACATGTTGTGTAGCGGTTCGATAAGGCGCGCGTAGTTCGGTATAGAATTCCTCAGCCAATTGGTTGCGCACAGCAGTTGCTGCAACTCGTCCGCAGTCTGTGGTGCTTTCATTCTCAACAGGACCCCGAAATTCCTAGGGTCGAAACGGACACCTTCGGCCGAAATGATTCTCCCGCAGAACTTGACTTCAGTGGCATAGAAACAAGACTTCTTCGGATTTAATTTGAAACCCACCTCGCTACACACTTGGAGGAATGCTTCTAGTTCAGATAGGAGCTGCTCTTCATTTTGGGCGTGGATGAGAAAGTCGTCCAACCATTGCAGCATCCTTTGGACCCTTCCTTCAAATTTTTCCCTCGTCACGGCTTGGAAATGATTGCCAGAGTCCGTGCCTCCTTGTAATGTTCTGGTTGGGGAGTAAATTCCTAACGGTGTCGGGATCGACATCAATTCCTGGGACATCTCATCGAGCGGCAGCTGCCAGTATCCGTGCGTGAAATCGATATTGGCGAAACATCTACTTCCGCTACATTCCTGTAACATTGATTCCAAGTGAGGCATAGCCGACTGCAGTGGTACAGTCCGAAAATTTGTTCCGCGTAGGTCAACAGTAAACCGTAGTTTATCTGTTCCGGGTTTCGGTACTGCCAGTGCGGGGCACGCCCACCTTGCCTGATCGTTCTTGTACACGGCGCCAATTTTTTCTAATTGCTTGATGGTGTGGGAGATGAACGCTCTCTGAGCTGTGGAATATCTTCGCTGTGGTGTACGGTACGGTTTGGCGTTTGGTGCGAGTTTGATCGACAATGGGCGTACGTCTGCTGGCGGTTGTGATCCCAATTTAATCCCGAAACTGCTTCGATTCTTCTTCAGCAGGACTTCCAGCCTTTTGGCGCCCGTGTCAGACATGCCATTCTTCCTTGCCTCACCGACTGCCGACCTGATCGCTGCTTCTATTTCTTCAACTGTGTCAGGTCCGAAACCGGCATGGAGGCACTCGGGCAATTCAATTGGGTCTTCATCGCCATCAGTGTATCTCGCCCCGTGATAGCTTGCCGATGCCAGTGTGTACGTCCTTTCACGCAGTTCTTGTTCCGACTTACCGTCTATCAGAGGTGCCATGCGTTGCAAATGGGCGTTGAAATCGAATCCCATGGCTTTCAGGAGAGGCCTGCCCAGCAGGATTTCCGGCATTTTCGAGTCCGCAATCAGGAATTGAACTCCTCTGATACAAACCGGCAATCCTGTCTGTGGCAGTATTATCGTCAGGTTCAGGCTCACCCTCCTTCGAGCAAAAACGGACTGTCCTAAGTCCTTGGCACACAGTGCAGTCTCAACGGATAGTGGGATTGGGAGCTGTTCGACCGCGAGTTCCGGATACTTGGCTATAATAGTTTCGAAACAATCTGACGGAATCGTTGAATAGTCTGCGCCAGAGTCCCCCAATGCCACTGCTTCGATGTCGTTCAGGAAGATTCTGTACCTTCTTTCCTCGGCATTTGGCTCCGACTCGCTTGCTGGGCCAAGAGAAACGGCTCTCACCTTAAGCGTTTTCTTCTTGCCGAAATGCTTGTCCAGTAGCTCACGTCTCTCTTCCTTCGTGGTCACCGGACATTTACTGATTGGATGAATCCCTGAGCACTTCTCTACGTTCAAACACGGCTTCTTCCATTCCCCGGTGGCATACATCTCTGTAGATTTCTTCTTGTCTCCTTTAGTTCTCTCGATGTCGTAACTATGCGGCTTTCCCGGGGTTCTTCGCAATCTCTTCCGATCCGGTCCTTCATTTCTCCCTGCGTGCCTACCTTGCTCACGCATGTGCGTATTTTTCCGCTTCAGTTTTGCCATTGCGCACTGTACGGTGTGCACCTGTGCGGCAAGTGTGGATATCGTATTTGTAAAGAACTTAATATCCCCTTTCTGCTCCTTTTTCCAGAGGCGCATCTGGTCCGTTACAATCTG
The DNA here is from genome assembly GCA_003194525.1 of Gracilariopsis chorda. Taxonomy (NCBI): domain Eukaryota; phylum Rhodophyta; class Florideophyceae; order Gracilariales; family Gracilariaceae; genus Gracilariopsis; species Gracilariopsis chorda. The sequence continues at coordinate 175,595 of NBIV01000086.1, forward strand.
CCGCAGCTCAGCAGGTTCCAGCTTCTTCACCAGCTTGGCAATAAGTTCCTTACACTGATCGCGGTCCGTAATAATGCTGGAAGCATTGTATTCATCCAAAGCAGCGATTGTTTCCAACACAAGGTTTTCGGCGGCTCCAGACGGGTCCCGATGCATATGCTTGTACTTTACGGTGGCCAATGCCTCTTCCACTCGGTCGCTTAGGTTCGAGATCGTCGATGCTAAACGTGCGTCAAACCAGATCTTCACGGCCTCGTCCGTGGCCTCGTCGGGTGATCCAGCGTTTCCAATGCGGCCAAGAATGCAAAGGCTGTGTAAAAGTCTTGGCTTCATACATTGCCTGATTGATGCTGCTTTGATTCGCTGACTTGGGGGCCTTGCCGAATTGATATCTTCGCTGCGCTCATTGTACGCAGCGAAATCGACTTCGAATTTGATGAGCTCAGGCTGCGAGGCTCCTTCGAGAGTAGGGGCCTGGATCGTGTTGATTATCCCATACGACGACATCTTGCTCCAAAACCGTTCTATTACTCTTTGCAGAAAGAATGCAAAGCGCTTTGTTGATCAGAACAGGGTTGCAGAGTGCGATGACGTGAGTGCAGTAGCGCGGGCAACAGGAACAGGCACAAGGACCCCGGATCTCCTGCCTAGGATGCCCCCGATCACTGCTCTTCTGCGGGTGATCGGTCTTTTTATACTTCGTACGACAGCTCTGCATTTTTGTGCTACTCCATGTGGTACAGGATTTCTAGCTGTTCTATACAATAAAGAATACGTTCTCTTGTGTACGTCTAGCTTGAACGGTTCTTGCTCAAACGTTCTCACGTCGCTGTTGGCGTGCTGCTCTCTCTACAGCAGGGCACGCCTACTTCAAGCCTTTCTTTTCCTAAGCTTTCCTGCGGTACAAGGCTCACGGTTCTGCGTAACGTAGTGAAGCTTCTTCTGCAAGTTGCTTTCGCTTCGGACATCCAGCCGTTCGAAATGATACTCGCTAACATCAACACAATCCCGATATCGCCCGGCATACAGCTAACAAACTTACACGCTGGGCTCTAAAGCTGAATGGGTTTCGATTCGTCATCGAACACGTACCGGGAGAACGCAACGTCTGGGCTGACATGTTGACGAGATGGGCGGTGCACCTCAGGAAGACTGTGCAGTCCGCCAATATCGGACGCGTGAGTGCATTCATGTGCGCGCCGATCAATCCTAAAATGACGATGCGTACGATTGGCCTTCGCTGCAGGATATCATCCAATCGCAAGATGCAAACCGCACCAGCGCCCCAAAGCGAGCCCACGAGAAGGAAGGAGCCATCCGCATGCCCACAGGGCAAATGTGGATACCCGACGGTGACCACAAGTGGCAACTAAGAATCTTGATCGCGGCACATACCGGTAAAGGCGGACACCGAGCAGCTGAACCACCTTTGCAGACAGTAGCAGCCCATTTCTGGTGGAAAGACCTCAGGCGAAGGACCACGGAATTCACTGCCTCCTGCTTCCATTGCATCGCTACTGAGCCAGGAAAAGTCGTTCCCAGACCACTCGGACACACCCTGCATGCCGACAAGCCAAACGAGCTTCTGCATTTCGATTACTGCTACATGCAAAAAGGCGATAAGAGCAAGCTCTACACTTTGGTGGTCAAAGACGACCTCTCAGGCTAGGTTTGGCTCAAGAGCACGGAGAAAGCCCACTCCGACACCACAGCGGACGCACTGGTGGATTGGTTCGCATGCTTTGTAGTAGCCCAGTCGTGGATATCTGATCAGGGAAGCCACTTTAAGAACAAGCTCGTCAAATCCCTGGCACAGAAGCTGAAGGCCGACCACCATTTCACATTGCCGTACTGTCCTTGGAGCAACGGATCCGTCGAAGTCGTCTGCCGCGAACTACTTAGAGCCTGTCGGGCATTGCTGTCAGAATTTCAGCTGCCACAGTCGGCGTGGCCGGGCGTTTTGCCGCTAGTACAGTCCGCGCTGAACAGTGCACCGACGAGAAGGCTTAACGGAAAGTGCCCGTTGACCGTATTTACCGGACTCCCGCAAGACTCACCTCTCGCCGCCATACTGAGAAGTCAGAAGGAAGTACCCACGGTCGGAAGCATCGACAGCATGCGTGCTGGAGCCTTATTGGAAGCGATAGGGTGCACGAGGCATTGCACAAGATGCATAGAAACTGCGCAGACCAAGCAAGAAGACAGTGAAAGTCTTCGGTCGATGCCCACAACCGGAGAACCGGGGTAAGAGCTGTTGACTTCACAGAAGGCGACTATGTTATTAAGGCTATGCTACAGAGGAACATACGCGCAAAGACCAGTTTGAAGTGGAACAGACCCTTCCGAGTCACAGCCTGTCGAGAACAATTCATTTTTGAAGTAGAAAACCTACTGGACGGAAAGAAGGAGCTCGTGCACGGTAGGAGATTGAAATTGTTCCGCAACAAGGACTTTGAAATATCAGAAGACATCAAGGATCACCTCGCGTATCAGCAAAATGAACTCTTGGTAGTCGAAGACTTTGAGGATATTCGTCGCCGGAGTAATCAAGTAGAACTGCTGGTGAAATGGACTGGTTCTTCTCTCGGAGAATCGGACTGGGTCAACATCGATTCACTACGTACGGACGTTCCCGAACTTTTACAGGAGTATCTGGAGGAAACCAAGAAGTCGGGGACAAGAAGACAACGCAACCTCATTTCAGCCATCGGCACACACTAACCAAACGAAGCGTTTGGCTATGGGGGACTGTTGATTGCGCATCATGCGTGAGACGCATATGCGGCTGAATTGTAGGTAGCAGGTTGCGTAGGTAGCAGGTTATCGTAGGTAGACCTACACCACGGGTTTGAGAGCTGTTACCCATAGACCGTGGGTGACGTCAAAAACGAGGTAGTTTCCTGTTTGAGAGCTGCCCGAAGGAGGCAGAATAAATACCCGGTTTCGGTATGAAGAAACCGAAACCGGAGGCATCCTCAGACGAACTTCTGAGGTCCTGTGCCTGTTCCATCGCCTCGCGTTCACTCACACGCCTCCGTCGTGCGACTGCCCGCTCCAGCTTTCCTGTCCTGACCAACAAATTCCCTGTAGTCTCTTTCGCAGGGGGCGGTGTATGAACATGCACATTGACGGATGCGAGAATGACACTTGCAACCCTCTGCGGAGAAAAATGCCTGGCTTGATGCTGCACGGACAAAGACTCATAGTTAGACGGAAATTCAGAACGATCTTGGTTCTCTTCCCCGAAAGTTTCCAGAGATTGCCTGGTTTGGACATTACCGGAAGCTGCATCTCCTTGCACGGCATATCTTCTCTTAAATGTTACGGTTACATCCTGGGCGGACGTAGTTGACTTCGCAGAACACATATCCGTGCAGAACTCCACTTGCTCTTCATTGATGACATACTCTTCCGGTAAATCATTCTTTCTAGGAATGCTTTGATATATTTCTTCTTCCCCCTGGCCTTCTTGATGATCCTCTTCGCTCTTCAGCTGCTGATAAGTATTGATTAATTCCTCTACATCGACTATTCTTTGTCCACACTCTTCGCGTGACTCACTACGCAACAAAAGTTCCATGCGCTCTTTGTCCTCTGTATTTTGAAGCGTCAAGAGTAGGGTGTCAATTTCTGCCTCAAGTAGTTCAAAGACCGTTTGGAAATTCAAATTTCGAAGGCTTGAAGGGCCGAGGAAGCGATTCACTTCCATGGGCATTGTGAGCCAGAGGGACTGACATATCCACTTCATTAACCAGTACGCTCGGAGTTTCTTCCTGTTTTTCGGGAGAAAAAGCTTTACTGGAGCTATTATCCGAAGAACCGGAGGTATCCAGTCTTCCAAGGTCTGTCGAGCCCGGCGAGTCCCATGTTTTCGTCCCTAACGGTTTAAGAAGTTCATCACAGCCATGCGGAGAACAGGAAAAACCATAATCTACTTCTCTTTCCGCGTGCTGCTGGACATATTCCAAACGCTCTTTTGCGCCTCTGCCTAGCTGTACTCGTTTAAAAAGGTAGGCAGTCATGAGAATCCTTAACCTCCCAAATGACTCTTTTTTGAGGCCCGAAATAAGTGGAGGGCTATGACAGCCAAGGCAGAAATAGAAATGTTTGGTAATGCCCCTAGCCGTTGACAAGCTCCTTCGAATAGCTTGATATTGCTCCGTACACTCCCTGATTTCTTAACCAAGTTCTGGTAATCCCGAACTTCTGCAGGTGCGACGCGAATTATGTCCTTGAATTCAATCATGTTAGCATGAAGCTGATCCAGAAGGATACAGAGTACAGCACAATCCCTAAAGCTTTCCGTGAAGTCTGCGACCTTAAGTCAGTGAATACCACATACGGTTGCGCACCACTGAAGAAGCTTTCGTATACAATCTTCCTCTGGGCGTTCGTATATAACCAGTATGCTTGGACTCTTGATCGTTACGCTTAGTTCTCGAAGTGTCTCCGATGAGCTACACCACACAGCATCCGCCGTGCGGGCACGGAATTTGTCCTGCACTGCACGGAGACTTTCGTCTAACAGTGAATTGTCCAGAAGTTTGATTTAGATCGAGAGCTTAGCGATCTGCCACAGAAGAGCCACGGTTTCAGGAAGGTTACTGTCTAGGATTTCTGTTGCGGTTTCCTTCCACAGAACTTTAGCGCGGAGTCTATCTGCAGCGTATTCGTTTATCGTATCCAACGCAATCATTATGCTAAATGAGTGCTTTTTGTGTCTAGTCGCATCACTGAGCTGGCTACCATACTTTTATTTTACCTGTTGCAGAGGACGAGGGTAGCCAGTAAGCAATGAAGCAAGCTTGCACAAGCGGACCCGTCTCGTAAATCTGTGCCAAGGTCTCAGACTGCAAAATTACTATTTCGATCCCACGGCGGATAGTCGTATTTTAGTCTGTATCCACGCTCTCCAAGAAAACGATTCAGACTATCAGGATTTTGCAAGTATATTTGGCTGAGTCTATCAACGACTTCTTGAGACTTGTGAACAGATGAGTCCGGTTTGAACAATGGAAAAGGAATGTTGTTGACAACATCGGTGTCTTGTGCGGCATGATCCAACAACATGATGAGCAGCAGGGTGCGATAGATAACAAGTCCATTCGGTTTGATGGAGTCCATATTAGAAGACGGAGTGAAAACTGTGCTTGGGCTAGTAATGGTAAACTTTAATGCAACAGGATTCTCTGTGGTAAAAGGGTTGCGCAGAATGTAGTCGACAAGTTTTTGTTGTAAGACTTCAACCTCTATTCTCTTGTTCGGCTTGTTTTGAGCTTTCTGTATCAAGTCGTTAATTTGAAGAGCTAAATTGGTGTGCAAGATAAGGCTCAGGCACAACAGAAGCCAAGTAGAATCATACGAAAATGTGAGCAGAGAAACTGACTGCTCAAACTTAGGTTGTTCTGTGGCAATAGAAACAGCGGCACTAAAGTAAAAGTTGGCTTTCTTGATGTAGTTGCCAAAGCGCAGTACCTCAGCGTTGAGTGTGGTGCTCCTGTAAAAGCGCAGCACAGCTGCCTATTTTGCAATGAAGACATCTGAGGAGGCGAAGTTTTGAGTTGGGAAATAGGATGCAGATGAAGAAAGATCACCAAGCTTGTGGTTTAGCCGAGCAGTTAGGTCGTCAACGTGACGCGGCAGCCAAACCTCTGGATTGGTCTCAACATACCTCCTCTTGAAACAAGGAGTAGCTTTCAAAGAGGCAGTGGTGGGTCCTGCATGTGAAGAGCGGCGTACGGATGATGCGGCAATGGAGAGGGTGGTGGCAGAAGGGGGTAGTTTAGGCAAAGGTGTTTGTAGAATATCATTGGAGTTCTCATACGCCGATGCAGCTGAAGATATGGATGGACGAGCTCTGGTGGCTCTTTTTGTGATTGGAGTATGGAAGAGACGTTTGCGAACAGTTGCGGGCAGGGGCGCGTAGGATCCCCGACGCTGGTCTTTCTCTTTGTCCGGATGAACTGGATGAAACATTGGAAGAATTGGCCGTGATTATGGCCATAAAATATGCGTTGGTGATGTTGGAAGTGACACAGAATTTGGGAAGAGCTGTAACTTAGAAACAGAATCCACATGAGCTCGAGCCAGTCGTTTGGTATTGGGCAGAAGACGTCCTGTTCTACTTGGAGATGCAACAAAGTCTGCCAAATTCTTGGTGCCAGCGCCAATGTGTTCTTGTACTCTCTCCAAACCACCCATTCAGCTTCTCATTTTTTTTCGAGTCAGCACCTCGGGACAGTGAAAGGCTTTCGGGTGCGGTGGTAGCATTCCTATTGACAGTTTCTTTCGTCGACTGCCAAACAAAATGTCACATCTGCGATATATCCGTGTGTCCTTATATGGTCATATATTGCAGTACAACTCAAACTCCGGTGCATTACAATCAAAATACCGGCTGACCTGTCCTCCTTTTTCAATACAGGTCTTGACGTTCAGCAGTAATGCGGACGCAATATACGAAAGAGCGAGCGGAAATCAGCGAACGCAAAGTAAACGTGAGAAACCGTTCCGAACCCACATTTGTTTTAGATCTTTGTAGTTACATTCCACTGCAGTTCAAATTGCATTCATTGAACAGTTTTACTCAAGCTGTATGGCTTTGGTTCAACTTCTCTGAAAAGAAGTCTGTAACCATGGTCACAGCACGTACGCAGGATCCCCGTAATATAGTACTGCACTCCCTTCACAACCATACACCTTTCCATAACGGCTTCGATCCCGCTTCTTCTCAGGAGTGTAAGATCGTGTCGGCGTCGCACTTCAGGGCCAAACATATGAAAAAGTAGGCAATAAGGGGTAGAAATGGTCTGATACTTCAAATAATGCTGCCGACTGTGGCCAGAAAAATAAGATCTTTGGTTGCTCCCTTCTCCTCCTGGGCGACATATAATTACCTTTTTGCAGTCAATGAACCCTACTTATTTTTCTAGAGGGGTATCACGTCTTTGAATTGCGTCTGCGTATATTGCGGCACGAGAGGTCAGAAGCTGCTGCTGCAAAGTGGTTACCAGTCTACCTTTGAAATTCACGAATCGCTCCACTGCTTCCCAGAGTACATAAGTGATGTTTTTGAATCTCATTCTAATCAGCAACAACATTTCATACCATCTATGACCAGATGGCAATCGTTTTAAGACAATACAGCAGGCTATAATTGAGTTGCAATAGTAGCGATTGCAATGTGTATGACGCAAATCTTACGCTATAACCATAGAAATTTTACCAATATCGTTACGGCAAAATCTGTAGTTATTTAGACACTGTTCGTCAGAGAAAGTGTTTAGGTTGAAATTGTGATTTTGAATGCGGTAGCATCAAAGTTCAAGGTTTTGAAGATCGTATTTTGCTACTTGCACTCAACGCCAAAGTGTTAGCATCAACAATGGTTCAGCTTCGGAATCAAGAGCTAGTATAAACAGCGTTTTGCGCCGTAACAAACGAGAACGAGCACGCCCAATTGAGTAGTCTTCTTGGCGGACCATCACGTGCAAATGTAATGGAATCTTGGCTCATGTTCCAACCTGAGTGGTCTTTGGACACCGCATGATGCGTATCCTACGAACTATACCATAAATTATTTTGCGTAAGGTGCAAACACAATGTTTTGTTCTGCAAAATCTCGTAGCGTTCGTGTAAGTCGTGGCTACGAGATTTGATACGAGATTTTCTACGGCTTTTATCCTCTAGTACTAGTTTTTTGATCAATAGTTAGTTGACATCTGTTAGAAACTCTATGAACTCGACTTCGCCTGGCTTGGTTCACAACCAGGTGGTGATCAGAACAGCCACATTGGTAATTAGGAACGAACCATTTGATAGCTGCGGACGTAGTAAATCTGCCAGGCATTTGGAAGTTTCTTAGGTCCATACTGGCCTGGCTCACCAAACCAGACTGGAAAAACCTCCGAGTCCAGCTGAAGGTATAACGGGTTATGGAAATCATAGTTTCGAATTCGACGCACCTCCCTGTCGTTCAAGTACCAGACCAAGACATCCCGTTTCCACAGCAAGCCAACTTTGATCTTCTCCTGGCTTAGGTCACGGCCGACGTCGATCTTCATAGGGTTTGAGCGGACATTCACTCCGTTCGGACCGGAGTACACAAGAGTGTTCATATTGAACTTGCGTTTGAACGGCACGCTGGATCTGTCGTAAACATCAGGCGTCTTTTCGCTGGTTGAGTACTCGAAAACGTCGATCTCAGTATCCTTAGGGTTGATGAACCAGAATGCGCAGCTAACCGGGCAGTCCATAAGCTTGCAAGCTATTTCGAAATAACCATACTTTCTCTTTTCAGCAGTTCGAATAAAGCCGGTGGAAAAGCGCCTGTTGTTTCCTACGGGACGGCCATGGTTCGCACGGAGGTACTCAGCAGAAGGCCTCTCCTCGCGGCTTTCCAGCCACAAAGACCCGTCGCGGATGTAGACATTGTTCTTTGAGAAAAAGCTCGGCTCCCGACCAACCCAGAGCGGGTTGTGGCGAACCCACTTCCGAGAGCCGTACCAGGATTCAAGAGGATAAGCGTTGAACTCATCAGACATGTTTTGGTCTTTTAACCATCTCGTGTTCCTTGGGAGCTCTTGCTGAAGGTAGTACGGGAGAGGAGTGTTCGGGTTGGTGATAGACGGATCATAAGTAAGCGGGGGCACGTTCATAGGGATCGTCATTGCTAATGTAGAAATAGAAACTGTAGGTACAGCTGCGGTATTTGTTGTACTGAGGTTTGGTTGGTGCCGAAGCCGTCGAACGAGAGAGGTGCAGTTGCTTCTTATGTGCAAATGGTTCATCTCCTTCCGCACTGAGACGCGTTAGTCATCTCTCCAAAAAGCTGTTTCTTGTAGTCTTGATATAGATGACACGTATGTAGCACCAAGGCAGAATGAGGTGGTAGTGGTCAAGGATGACAATTACCAGGGGTAGCAGTCCTCGCTTGGCTTCCCATTTTGATGGTCCCCACGTTAGCATTGCAAAACCCATGCAAAAAAAAACAAAATACAGAAACTGTAAAAAGTGACAACGAGGATAATGCCGCCACCTTGTGAACCCATTGGGGACCCTGTGGAAGTGAATAATTGCGTATGAGCAGTACGTTGCACCATAGAAAGCAACAGTGAACACTAATACCAGCCTATTTCACCTAACACTCTGTGTGGTGAAGCGTCCCAACTGTTCAGAGATATCCTATGACAAACAAAGAAGTTGGGGAGGTATAATCAATTACAGCAGGACGAAATGACAATGCATTGTGGTACAATTGCTTCTTCGATGACGTTCTCTGCAGAAGTACTGTCTTGTTAGAGTTCATAAGGACGGAGTACAACCACTGCTGCGCGAAAGTAGCGAGAGGCTGACAGTGCATTGTCATTTCGTCCTGCTGTAATTGATTATACCTCCCCAACTTCTTTGTTTGTCATAGGATATCTCTGAACAGTTGGGACGCTTCACCACACAGAGTGTTAGGTGAAATAGGCTGGTATTAGTGTTCACTGTTGCTTTCTATGGTGCAACGTACTGCTCATACGCAATTATTCACTTCCACAGGGTCCCCAATGGGTTCACAAGGTGGCGGCATTATCCTCGTTGTCACTTTTTACAGTTTCTGTATTTTGTTTTTTTTTGCATGGGTTTTGCAATGCTAACGTGGGGACCATCAAAATGGGAAGCCAAGCGAGGACTGCTACCCCTGGTAATTGTCATCCTTGACCACTACCACCTCATTCTGCCTTGGTGCTACATACGTGTCATCTATATCAAGACTACAAGAAACAGCTTTTTGGAGAGATGACTAACGCGTCTCAGTGCGGAAGGAGATGAACCATTTGCACATAAGAAGCAACTGCACCTCTCTCGTTCGACGGCTTCGGCACCAACCAAACCTCAGTACAACAAATACCGCAGCTGTACCTACAGTTTCTATTTCTACATTAGCAATGACGATCCCTATGAACGTGCCCCCGCTTACTTATGATCCGTCTATCACCAACCCGAACACTCCTCTCCCGTACTACCTTCAGCAAGAGCTCCCAAGGAACACGAGATGGTTAAAAGACCAAAACATGTCTGATGAGTTCAACGCTTATCCTCTTGAATCCTGGTACGGCTCTCGGAAGTGGGTTCGCCACAACCCGCTCTGGGTTGGTCGGGAGCCGAGCTTTTTCTCAAAGAACAATGTCTACATCCGCGACGGGTCTTTGTGGCTGGAAAGCCGCGAGGAGAGGCCTTCTGCTGAGTACCTCCGTGCGAACCATGGCCGTCCCGTAGGAAACAACAGGCGCTTTTCCACCGGCTTTATTCGAACTGCTGAAAAGAGAAAGTATGGTTATTTCGAAATAGCTTGCAAGCTTATGGACTGCCCGGTTAGCTGCGCATTCTGGTTCATCAACCCTAAGGATACTGAGATCGACGTTTTCGAGTACTCAACCAGCGAAAAGACGCCTGATGTTTACGACAGATCCAGCGTGCCGTTCAAACGCAAGTTCAATATGAACACTCTTGTGTACTCCGGTCCGAACGGAGTGAATGTCCGCTCAAACCCTATGAAGATCGACGTCGGCCGTGACCTAAGCCAGGAGAAGATCAAAGTTGGCTTGCTGTGGAAACGGGATGTCTTGGTCTGGTACTTGAACGACAGGGAGGTGCGTCGAATTCGAAACTATGATTTCCATAACCCGTTATACCTTCAGCTGGACTCGGAGGTTTTTCCAGTCTGGTTTGGTGAGCCAGGCCAGTATGGACCTAAGAAACTTCCAAATGCCTGGCAGATTTACTACGTCCGCAGCTATCAAATGGTTCGTTCCTAATTACCAATGTGGCTGTTCTGATCACCACCTGGTTGTGAACCAAGCCAGGCGAAGTCGAGTTCATAGAGTTTCTAACAGATGTCAACTAACTAATGATCTAATAAACTAGTACCGTTGGTTCTGGCCTTCTACATGTTCATGTTCCCCACAATAAAGGCAGGACCTAACGAAAAGAAGAAGCAGAGTTATGGTGCCTATTTCTTTTTTACCGTCATGGCTGTAGCATGAGTGGGTGAAGGAAGCACTGGGCTTCTGAGAGGTTCGATACTTCTATATTTACTGGAGAAAAGAGTGGCATGCTTATATGCTCAAGTACTTTCGAGGATAGCATACCTTGGTTCTAACTTGGGTATCATTTAGAACGGGTAGCTAATCGGAGTGCTTGAATTGTACCAAACTAAGTTGGCTGAGTCATATGAGTGCTAACAAAAGTGAAACGAAGCTGCTTGTGGAAGAACTGCAGCTTGTGCTGCAGCCGGTGCAGACTGGTAAGGATGTTTGGGACGGCATTGAGCACAGAACTGTGCTGAACTTCGTCACCTGTACGGACAGAACCACTCTTTTCAGAAATGTATAAAATAGAGTAGACCGCATGCCTTTTTTAGGAGGGAGAGGAAAAGGAAAGAACGACGACTACGAATAAACAACGGATTACTACCGCGATTCATTCGGCTGCCTTGGCGAGTACCGTGGGCTCCACGAACCTATGTGGCTTAAGGCGGACTTGCCGAATAATCCGGTGCTAAGTCACTCTGAATCAAAGGAGGAAGGTAGCGGCTACGTTGATGATTACTCTGAGCGATGCGATAGGCGCCTTGAAAGAACATGTTGTGGGAACAAGTCATATGCCGAGTACTCCGGATCCGCACTAAAGGATCCTGAACGAACGAATGTGATGTACAGGTCAGCATGCCGAAGTGGGGTTACCCAAGGAATGTTTGGTACCAGTTTTCTTTTTGGAAGGGGATGACCCGGGATGTCATTAAACTCGCCCAGGCGATCGGCGGACTGGTCGCCTTCGTCGACCTGGGATGTCTCTAAAAGCGACCAGGCAGTCGGCAGACCGACGGCCCCAAGCGACCTGGGTGGCACTGTCCAGAAAAGGCCCCCGCTAAGCTGTGCGAAACGGTAGGCACGACGCACGCGCTTCCCGGAAGATCTTGCCAGCCTTTCCCTGAGTTTTCCCGGAAGGGTCAGGAGTTTCCTACGGAAACTGAGGCGGCAGTCTTACCTCACGCAGCATCTCAGCATCGCGTGGATAATGGAAGAAAACAGGCCCGCCCGTACAAGGATCTGAATGGTTTTACAGGGTTTTTACGGAACTTGCGCCAGGATTGAAGAAAGCACGTGTGTTAGGTCGGTTCAACTACCCGAAATCGCCAAGGGTAAAGAGGAAAGGGTGGGTAGAACGTCTTTAGTGCTTCTAGACGACTAAAACGAGGCACATTGGAATCCGCCTTGTCGTGGTGTGCCCTTTAGCTGACGTCCTCTGGTGGAAAGGGAAGGAATAGCAGAGAAAAGAATGGAAAAGGCGAGTCGCGTCAGAACGAAATGGATCCGATCTCGGGTCTTCCCGTAGAAGCTTGGTACTAATCTTTCCATGTTCCGAGATAGTAGCTATTGAGCGCAACACGGCTGCTGCAAGGTGAGAGCAAGCAGCAGTCATCGGCTACATTCCGGGGACATGAATAGAGATTGGTACTACGGGACAGAGAAAATCTTTCTTTCCGAGGAGCTTTACGTACATAGAGTTTAGCATGCTAGACGAAGAAAAGCTCCCCTGTAGAGTTAGATTCTACCACAATGCCGTAATCAGGTAATGTGTGCCCATAAAAAAGAAGAAGAAGAAGAAGAAGTGGGGTTCCTCGACACATACGGCGAAGCATGCAGATGTAACATAAATACATCAAGAACGGACGCTATGTGATTACGGACGTAACGGTTTGAATAAAAACTACAAACTGCAACCGTAGAATGTCTATACAAGAACGTCTCCACTTGTCTCATTGTAGAAGGAGACCTGGCAGTCTCCTTAAATGTTTTGTTGCGGCCCAAAGCCTTACGCAATCAGGATTTAGGTCTTATGATCGAAGCGTAGTGCTGGGCACAGGTGACAAGGAAGTATGATAGTTGAAGAGGGTGTAGAGTCTTATCCTCATTGTTTGCTTGTCGATTCCTTTTCTACAGCTTTTATAGTGAGGAATCACTCCCTCGAGCAAGTATCCATCGTACCAATCTCTACCTTCGTGATAGAACCGTCCGGTTTGTTCTTGGTCTCTAGTGACAATCACCTCCCATTAAGGTCCATGGTTCTGATCCAACTAGGATTAAAGCCGTCGTGATCTAGAACTATATCTTGTTTCTCAAGCTCCGGTTGTTCAACGTTCCATTAGCTACCCAAAAACTGTCGTACTCGGTCAAACTATCTATTCTCTAGACTAGATACCAGACTGCTGCTTGCAAATTTGACCCAGCCTGCATAGATCACGGATGGCGCCCTGTAACCGCATTTGCGCCTTCCAGGCATGGAATGACTAGTGTAACAAGTATAAGAGAAAACGGAACAGTCCAGTTCACTGTCTCAGTCAAACACAACTTCAAGAGTCCATTCTGTAAATATGTTTACCCCTATAAGCATAACATTCGTGCTCCTTCTTGTGGCATGCACGGTTTTGGCATCGACATGTCTGGTAAAGTGTTGATGGCCACGCAAATGCGCCCGTGTGCTTTATACTGGATTTTCAAGGACACGAAGAAGCTTATTTACTTGAGGCTTTTGCGCGGCGATCGTAGTGGAACCGCTTCTCCGTCGTCTCCGATGCAGTTCTCGAATCGGTTCTTCTGACTCGCAAGCATCAAGGACCGGAGGAAAGACGACCGCGATGCCCAGTCATCAAATATCATTGAATAACGAAAGGCTTGGCTGGAGGCACCGTGACAGGCTTCAAGGCGGCCGCGTTTTGACTGTTTGTAGGAATAGGCAGGCTTGTAGGGTTTGAGAGTCAAAAAAAGCAAGCAGGCTTGTACTACACGTGGCAGGACAACACTTGACGCTGTTTGCGCGCAATATAAAACTCCCGATCCCTCGTGGAAGAGGACGGATCGAAGGCATCCTTGGAGGACTTCCAAGGTCCTTGTGCCTGTTCTTTTGTCCGCGCCACCGCCATTGCGTTAGCACGATATACTGTCGCATTTCTCGTTCTGACCAACATAAAGCTCCCGTTTTCGTCCTCTATAGCTGGCCGCGTTCGAGGCATAACGCTCCCATGCGGTCAGGGACGTTTTGTGGCGCATTCGTTTGCGTCCGTATCCGACACTGAGATCCGCTATCAGCCTTCCAGCATAACTGCAGTCACGGTGCGGCGAATCCAGGATACGTCTGTCAGATCAAGCCTATCTTCAGAATTGAAATATATGCACCGCTGTTAAACCAAGCTTGCTCGCCTGGTGATACCAGAACACACTGATCGCAATATCGATTAATATGAACGCGAACAGAACAGACAGAAGATGTTTTCTAGACCAAATGGCCCTACTCCACCGTAGTTTATCGCTGGAATGAATGCCACGATTGATGGGATTAGAGGGATAACGCAAACCTCGTGATTTTCACATGAGATCGCAATGTGAGTTCCGTTGTCAGCGCACAGTAGAATCATTTTCGAAACCACAGCAAATTACACAAGGTGGCTACAGTATTGTAGTCTGTTGCCCAACCATCTGGGAAGTGACCACAATAAACTGTGGCTCAGCCCTTCGGGCTCAGCTGAACCCCCCCTGCAGTAATGAAAGTGAGTATTACCCAACCCTCCTCCTACCGCGCACCTCGTACTCCTTCACGCCGTCCCGTCTAACGTCTGCTACCGTTTACCGTCCCATGCGCCAATGCGACTTTGAGATCGGGCGTGCAAAGGGGCGCCGCAACAAGCGGAAGCGGCTTATGCTAGCAGCAATCGTACTTGACGCTGCGAACGCACAAGCGCTGCCGTGAGGCACACTCAAATGTGCAATGTATTCAGCTGCGCTCGTGGCATATTTCTTCGAGTACGTTCAACATCAATATATTTAGCGAGGAGCAGAACCTGCCTAAATTTCGCTTTCGTAATCACGAGATCAATCAGGTAGTTAATCTCTGCGGTTAGACATCTGGCAAAACCAAGCAGTGCCACTATCGTTGTGACTCGTTTACTGCAGCCTTTGTTGTACTGCGTAAGTTGGCTTTCCCTACGCGCTGGAAAGACGTCGAGTCTATGTTCGGTATGCATGCCTCAGCGCTGTCCGAGGTCTTCTGGGAGGTTGTTGAGAGTCTTACTGCGTCGAAAGGGCACCTATTGGAAACATTACCATCCCCTCTTATGGAGCACAAGGGCAGCGATGTTTGCCGATGCCGTTCAAGCAAAGGGGGCACCATTGGATAACTGCGTGGGTTTCATTGACTGCACAAAGATACACGTGAGCCGTCCAGGAGGTGAAAGAGAGTACCAGAGAACGTGCTACTCTGGTCACGAGCGCTTCTACTGCCCAATATATCAGACGATCACCAAGCCAGACGGCCTTATATTATACCTGTATGAGACAGAGGATTGACAGCGACACGATATGACGCTGTACCGCCAGAGTAATCTGGATACAGCGTTGTAGGAGGATCTTATGATTAACGGCATGCAGTACTGTCTGTACGGTGACTCTGTCTATGTCCTTTGCGCGTGGTTACAGACGGCATATTCAAGAGTTAGGGCGACGGAGAGTCAGGCGGCCTACAAAAAAGATATTTGCGCTCTTCTTAAGGCAGTGGAGTGGACGTACAAAGATCTGAAACAGATCTTCACCTCGCAAGACTTTAAAACGCTTCTCAAGGTTGGACAGGTGCCAATCGCCTTGCTGTACAAGTCCGCAGCACTGTTCTGGAACTTTCATATATGCATGAGTCACGGAGAACAGGTCGTTTTGTACTTCAATTGCCCGCCCCCTACGCTCGCAGAATACCTTGGGCAGTAGTACCGTAAACTGCACGTGAGCGTGAGAAGCGAGAGCAAAGTCCAGGAGCGAAGGTTTCGCCAGTCAAGCCGTAGGCGAGGCTGTTGCGGCGCCGCTCGGGGCCCTTTTTCCCATTCTTTTTTGTCCGTTTCCTTTACTGAAGCTTCTTCACTAATGCGTCAAGTACAGCTAGCATCCCCTTTCGTTCTTCCCTCGTGTTGCGCCTTTCCTGATTGTCCATGCCCGCACGCTTGACCTCGAGTTCGATACAGCGCTTGTCGAGAGAGAGACGCTTCGTGTCGTGGTCCTGTTGACGCAGGGTACGAGCGTCGTTTTGCTCCGCAAGGCACTGCTCGAACGCAAATCGCTCCTCTTCCAGGCGCACGTGTTTCGCCTACACCTCGCGCCTCGCAACAATGTGGTCCTCCATCAGGTCCTTCTCCTCTTCGTCCAAGTCCACCACAATCGCCCGCTTCTTCCGAAGCTTTCGGAACTCAGCCCTCTTCTCCGAGGTTTTTCGGGCAGCCGCCTTCTCCCTAATTTCCTCCCCAGCGGCCAACAGACGCTTGTCCAGCTCGGTTCGTTCATCCTGCTCGGTGCGACGCCTCTCATCCACCTCGTCTATGGCCAGCACTATGACTTCCAGGAGCTTCTCCCTCTCGCCCTGCACCTCGTTAATTCCAGAGGCAGCAGCGTTGTTATGCACAGCGCGGCGGTGGTCCGAGATGATATTCTTCAGGCAGCCACTCAACGCCTTCTACGTCGGGATACACACGACGGCAAGACCACCAGAGGGAGCGGAGAAAAGAAAGAGAGCCAGCGCTTCTTTGAACCGTGCCTGCGCCTCGTCATACGGGGCGATGTGAGCGTCGACAGCGGTGAGCGCTTTCAGCAGGAGCACATCCCACGCTGCTGAGAAGCGCTGCGCTTCTTCCGTCCGCTTCCAGGCGCAGAAGGCACAGCAGGCGTGGCTGGCGGGTCGGCGGAGGAAGCACGAGGTTTTGTGCTATGCGCAGTAGAAGCGCTCTTTGAAGGGGGCAGTGGGCTTCCAGGACGAACCACGGGGGGTCGCCATGTTTCGTAACTTGACGTCGGTGAGCCGGGAGAGAGTGCGCCCACTGTTTGGCGGGAACGTCTTCTCCCTTTTGGTATTGATACGGGGGGTGCTGTACACTGCCCGAAATTCAAATAGGTCCAACAGACCAGCGGCCTTGCTCGTGAAGAGCAAGGCCAGTGAGAATCTGTTGAGTAGCTCAGAACATGTACAATAGTAGAGTTTTTGCATTGGTAGTAGCAAAAAGACAAAGTAGAACTCAAACAACATATTTAGACTTTACTATGTGAAATTTAGCATAAATCCACGAAATTCAATAAGTCCAAAAACAACTTTGTAGACAAAACATCACAATAAATGGCCAGAAGGTCCACCATTTGCATCCAGCACGCATAGTAGACGATTATTGATAGAACAGTAGAGTTTCCGTATAAAATCTTCCTCGATATTGTTCCATACTGATGCGGTTTTAGCACCAAGCTCGTCCACAGTATTAAACTGCTTAAAACCTTGATACAAGTCCCTTACCACACACCCCCACACATTTTCAATTAAATTCAAGTCTGGAATATGAGCCGGCCAATGTAAAACTTCAACTTTCTTGCGTACAATCCAATCTTTTGTATACTTAGAACGACAGTGTATGTACTATCGTGCTCTAAAGTCCAACTTTCATCTAATGTTTCTGAAGCAAAAGGTAAAAGATTCTCTTCAAATAGTTGCACATTGTCCGTAAAGTTCTGATTACCATTCAATTCTACTACTTGCAGCGCATCAGAGTAATAAATAGCTACCCAAACCATGACCTATCCATCTCCCATATTGCGTTTAGAAAACAATCTTGGTTCGGTAGGTAGATCGTGCCAGTACATGCAGTTCATACCAGGGCCGTCCAAATTGAACTTCGTCTCATCCGTAAAAATAACTTTCTTCCAATCGATAGCCTCAGATTGAAGATACTTTCTAGCAAACTGTACCCGTTTAATTTTGTGTGCCGCCTTCATGTAAGGATCTTTTATCATTTTTTTGTACTTGAGGTGTGGAATTTTGTAAAGTTTGTGCTGTACTCGACGAGTTGTTACGTGGAGTTTCATGTATTTACACATGTAATTTGGACTGAAGTCTCTGGTTAAAGCTTTGCGAACTATCCGCCGTTCTGTTTTTTTTAATCTGTCGTTTATGAGCTTGCAAATACTTTTGGCTGGATTTGTTCAAGTTGTTTAAGAACTTTTGCACGGCTCCTCTAGAGCGGTTGATAGCCTCTGCAATGTCTCTTTGGCTGACTTGCTAATGATGTAGATCTAAAATGACGCTTTTTTCCCTTTGTATAAGGGCTTTGTGGCGGGACATTTTTTGCAACTGTTGTTTAGACGTTCTTTGTTCAAGACTATGAAACCGTTTGGTGTCGTTCTAGTAGGCTCGGTTTCACTTACAAATGGTAAAAAAGCGCGTCGAAGTACAGTAACCAAGTGTTTGGATTTATTGAATTTCGTGGATCTATTTCGCATTTCATATTTTATAGTCTACATAAGTTCTTTCTAGGGCTACTCTGCACTTTTGGCCTTCTTGGTGCCGTTAAATGTAATAGTCTTTACGCTCAGACGCGCTACTCCACCGTCGATCGGCCTTACTTTTCACGAGCAAGGCCGGTGGCTTGGTGGATTTATTTGAATTTCGGGGACTGTACAGGATGATTTTTCCTATTTCGAAAAGAAGCTCTCCAAGCAGAAAATGAGATAGCCTCAGAATCAAATTGCGTCTTTGTTTCCCGACGTGTGCAAAGTTTCAGGCAAAATCAATCTGTGAAAATCATGAGGTTTGCGTAATCCCTCTATTACCTCTCTTCGTGAGTTGTTGAGATACGCGTATGAGGGGGGTGTTCTTGATTGAATGGAGGCGTTGCGCCACAAAATCGTCTTGCACGCCCCCGTTTGCGCATGCAAAACGCCCATTTGGCGCAACGCCTCCCTACCATTTAAAACATTCAGCAGCAGCAGCAGCAGCAAAGCGTTCAGTTAATTAGCTGCTGCTGCTGCATGTTGATTGTGCAATGGCTGCTGAATGGCTTGCAATACAATCAAATTGTAGCGCCAGCCACTCAGGAGCTAAAACCCAGCGGTTCATTCTGACACGTGGCAAATTGCACTGCGCTAGTGCAGTGCATTCCAACACGTGGCAAATTGCGCTTGTGCAGTGTATACTGAAATTTCATTGCAGACATGCCTGCAACAGACGTATATTCTGCACTGGCGCATTGCCAAATGCATCTCGCTTGCTGACCCTAACCACTATTTTCCATCCCATTCACGCTTGGCCAATAGCGCAGTGTCATAACCTTTTGCTACTTTGGGCACTGTTTGCTGGCCTGGGACCTAGGCAAGGCCGAGCTCGTGTGCAGGTCGCCACAAGGGTAACCCACTAAGTACCACGGATCTGGGAAAGGTCAGGTGCTCCTCTGTTGTATACTGGTCGCTTGACGGCGATCAGGAAGTCTGAGGGTTTCCCGGACCTAATACCAGCTTGCTGTGCAGGGTCCGGGGCGGCCACCGTGTCGTACCTCTTGGGGCCGAAAAGCACATTTCGGTGTGTGAGTAAAGGCAGACCAGTCCTTACAACCGGACGCGGGTTAAACATCAAACGGCTTGAAAACCGGCTGGGCACACTCCGCCCGTCATAATCCAACAGGAGTGTGTCGAGAGTCCCTGTGCTGCGCACGACTGCATCGGGTAAATATAAGCCTTGCAGAATTTTTTTTTAATTGCTGCATGCGATTAGGCCCGGTGGGTGCAACGCAACAAAGTGCAACCATTTTTTCACTTTCAACTTTGTGTTTTATTGGGAATTATTCTGGAACTCTGGCAAATTCTTTAACAGTTTAAAAACATAGAATTGTTTTTTTCTTTTCTTGGTAAATTGAAATGACGCGAGCAGGGCGACGTCTGAACTCTGGTGTCGTCCGATATAACTTGGGAGGTGCCGGACACAATTCTGGAGGTGCCAGGTTGAACGCAGGCGGTGCAAGGCAAAACGCTGGTGGTGGTCTCGTCAGCAGTGTTGCAGCACGGGCAGGAGCTGGAAAACCCCGAAGAATACCAGCTCTTCCAGCTCCAGATGAGTTGGGAGTACATGAGAGCGGAGCGCACGTGCAAGGACCCGTTGTTCCAGCCGTGGAAGAGGGTGAAATTACTCCTGCACCTACTTTGGTTGCAGCTGCAGATAGCACAAGCGCCGCTGGAGCGAGTGCGTCTGTTGCCACAGGTCTATCAACTTCATGCCCAATTCCTGGATTTCTGGAGTTTGTGAGAGGCCTTCCAAGTCACATTCCATCCCCTCCGATGCCTTCCCCTCTCCCACCGATGCCTGCAGAACAGGTGCCCGTTGTGATGGAAGTAGAAGAGGATGAGATCATCCCTGCTCCTTCACAGGCACCGCTGTCACCACCGCCGCCACAGCAGCCTGCTCTGCGACAAGCTGAACAAGAGAAAGAACAGATCCCAGTCCCGATGGAAGTGGAAGAGGATGAGAATATCCCGGCTCCCTCACACCCGCCGCCGCAACCTGCGCTGCCACAAACTGAACAGTGGAACAACAGGTGCCCATTCCGATGGAGGTGGAAGAGGGTGAGATCACACCGGCTCCCTCACACCAGCCGCAGCATCAGCCACAGCATCAGCCACAGCAACAGCTTGATACAACGATCATGCAGTGTGGTGGACGTCCGGATCGAGGACTGTATGGCGTGTACTATGCGTGGGATACCGCGGCTGATGAAGCTTGGGATGATCCATCCATCCTTGCAAGCGTTCCACAGTTTGAGTCGCTTTCCACGGCGGGTCAAAGGCGATGAAGAAGATGCGGCGAGCACGCACACACGCTCTCCTCCTGCCCGTACCTGGACTGGACATTGAGAATTCAAATCTGCAAGTACTGCGGATGCGTTTTGCTTGGCAAAGAGACCAATGGAGTGTGCTGTGGAATGGAAAGAATGTCAGGGTGGGGCGTCACGTTCCGCAGAAGGCATTGCAGTGAGTTGGTTCGCAGTCTTTATAGTCTGAGAGCCTTTCACAGCCACTTTCTCAACTTTAATACGCTCTTCGCTACGACGCAAGCGTTCATGGACATGTGGTATGTGACGGCAGGCGATCGCTCCTTTCTCAGACTTGAGGGCAACGCAGCTCTCGCTCTGCCAACGCAGAACCCGAAGAACACGCGCTACTGCTTTCTTTGGGGTACCGGTCCGCCTTCCTTGGATCCCTCTCACTATGCGCGTGCCAAATTTCGTGCGTTCTTCAAGATATCAACGTACGAGATATTGTGCCCAAGTTGTACGATGTGATCCAGCCCAAGCCAGACGTGGTGCTCGAACGTTACCGATCCTTGATTAGCACGCAACAGCAACAACAATAACAAAATGAGGAGACTGCCATGGATATCAGCATGCAAGCAGCAGAACAAGGAGTAGTCGTACGTGGATACGAAGGAACCCGAACTGCTACAGTCAGTACTCCTCATGCAGGTGCTGGCCCTCTCCCTGAAGATGTTCCGGGTGGGGGGCCAACCATGATGAGAACAATCGTGGTTGATCCGACTGGCCTGTACCCAGTGGAGTCTTAGGTACCGCACTTGGTAGAAGGAATCGTAACCGAAGAGCACGCTGCAGTGACGAGTGCTGCTGCTGCTGGAGCAGGGGCGACTGCGAATGCCCCAAACAATGCGCAAGTGCGGTACCGACTTCTAAAACCGGCATCCAAACTTGCAGAGAAGGGCACTTTCCCTCTTCTCTAACCGTACGGGGATCAGCACGACCCGTTTGACATCGGCCTGTTCCTGGATGCAAGGAACTCCACACAGCAAAGCTCAGATCTCAGCGTCAACGAGTGGAAGCTCCGAAAGCTCACCTGGGCTCAGAACGCAAAGCGACGTCTGTACTCGGACAACATCCTCCTCAACAGTGGACCATTGATGCAGATTTGGATGCTCCGCACTCACACAAACATTGAGGAAATGAGACTACGCTTCCTGGAGAGAGAACAACAGGCACGTATTGTACAAGAGCAAGAGATCCAGCAAGCACAACAGCAAACAGCTCATGTGTCACCATCACAGTTCGCACAAATGGGACGCATCTTTCTGCCCGATGACTCGGTCAGCTCAGCAGCGTACTGGAAGAACAAGCGCATGGATTTACAGGCAATCGTAGCACGAAGAGGACCGCCTTCTCTTTTCATTACAATCACCATGATAATCTGGAGAGAGGACATCCAGCGCCTTGGTATGGATACCAGCAATCGGAGCGCATTTACGGCACAGAGTAACCGCCCTCGACCGTTTGACTGACCTGATCTGATTGCAAGGGTGTACAGCCTGTTCCCAAACGACTTTATGAAGGACTTGGAGAAGAACTCGGAGCACATCTTTGGATTGAAGTGCCTGGGGCTTGCATCAAAGCTCGAGTTTCAAGAACGCAATGTGCCTCATCACCACATGCTCGTGTGGCTCGAAGGAGGCGTGATTGAAGACGTTGAGGTGATCGACGAGCTCATTCGTGCAGAACTTCCTCTTCCAAGTGAAGACGACGCGTTGCGTGCCCTTATTCGTTCCATGCACAGGCACCGCCACTCCACTTATTGCCGGAATCGCGCTGGGCGTTGCAGGTTTGGATACGACCGCAACATGATTGTGCCGGAGACGTACATTGAAGAAGGCACGAATCGCGTGGTCTACCGCAGAAGAAGGCAACATGACCTTAAGATTGTGCCGTACAACCCAACTCTGACTCAGAAGTACCGCTCTCATATCAACGTAGAACGCACGCAAGGAGGGGGCGCAGTGGCTTATCTGATGAAATACGCGTTTAAGCAGCCCAAGGCTCCGGAGGTGGTGCTCAATGTGAGTGGTGCTAGTGAGACAGGCGCACACAACGACCAGCAAAAATAGCCGTAGGGGCAGAATGACATTCGTCCACACATGCCAGCGAGTGTGGTGGGCGCCGTCATCGCAGCCTGGAGAATTTTCGAGTTTTGAAATGTTCACATCGTACCACAAGTAGAGCAACTGGCCGTCCACTTGGAAGGAGAGCGACCGTTTCTGCTCAGAGGTCCAAATCAAATTCATTCCACATCGCTGCCGTCTACGTTGGAGAGATACTTTGCAAGGCCCGAAGCATACGCGAACCTTGACTACCTTTCGTACTTTGAAAACGTTCGATTGTATCGCACGCGTCCAGCCCGCGTGCTTAACAAATACGACGGAGACAGCACTCAGGCGCCCACAGACGACTGCGATCCGCCCATGTACGTGGTAGAGCGCACGGAAGACGAGCAGTGCGTCGCAAAGATCAGAGGTGTTTCACCGTTGGAAATTGAGCTCTTTACTCTGCGTTTGCTGCCCATGAATCACGGCTCGAGCTCTTATGAAGACGCAAGGACATTCAAAAGACAGCAGTATGGAACGTATCGTGAAACTGCGATTGTGATCGGACTGCTCGCGGACGGATCCGATTTTGATATTGCATTTCAAGAAGCGGTGCAGATCTGCAGCACGCCCTCCGAGCTACGACGTCTGGTTGTCACACTATACCAACAAGGCGCAGACCCAAAAAAAATGGCCGTCTAAAACTGGGAGGCGCTATGTAGCGACATACATACAGGAGATGAGCAGCAAAGAAAGCAAGAAATGGTATCGACGTGTGGTGGAGATCTCAGACCAGCACGGTGGGCGACTGATTCGCGATCACAGCTTCTTCTTCCAACACCTACAGCAGGATCATACAGCATTGACTGAGGCGAATCGAGCGACAACAACTCGAGACGCGCGAGTGGTGCGAAATTCGTCAACTTTGCAGTCAATGCACCCCATCTTAAAACCTTGCCAAAGACAAGTCATTGACATCGTCATTGCCGCATTGCAACAACGGCAGGCGCTGCAGGAGCGAACAAGCACTCCTGGAAACGTGTTATTTATGCAAATATCCGCAGAAACTTGAAAGACATACGTGCTCAACCTCCTTCGTGATATCGAAGAGTCGGAAGGAATGCTCGCCGAAATGACTGCTACAACAGGCATTGAAGCTTCGTTGTACGAAAGTGGCCGCACTTTAGCCTGCTCCGATTGGGTGTAGCTGATAGGGACAGCACAAACAACACTACAGCCACTTCGTCAAAGTACGGTCCCCGATCTCAACGTGCAGAACTGCTACGCGAAATACAACTGCTCGTCTTGGATGAGGCGTCCATGCTCTCACAAAACGTCTTCGAACTCATGGATGCAATGCTCAAAGATCTTCGCTGCAGTGGAATGGAAAACCCGCCTCCCTTTGGGGGCTTGACCATCGTTCTATCCGGCGACTACTCCCAGCTGCTTCCAGTGGTGCCGCAGGTGTACATGGAGGCCGAGCCAAGTGGAAATGTGAGACGATTGTACACAAAAATTCTCATCGAATTGCCATGGAAGAGTGATCTGTAAAAATTGTGCTCGGTTCAAGTTCTGTACCTCACCGAACAAGTGCGCCAAGCCGATGATCCGGCATTTGCGTCGCTGTTACGTTCCATTGCACGCAACACAATATCCAACAACGCTCCATTACCACTCAGATCTACCGGTGGCATGCAAACCGCCTACAAATTCCTATGAAAGTGGCTCACAACACGACGTAAAGACGATGTGGATCTCAGCAAAATGCTCATTGCGTCGACAAATCAGTTGGTTGATGAACACAATGGGGTAGCGTTGGATCTGTTTACTGTTGAACGCTTCACTCTTCCTTCAGCTACGATGGTACAACCTGACGGTGGACAGAACTCAAAGCGCGACGTCACCAATACCTTTGTTCCCGATTTTGCATATCAGTATGCACCTACTAGAGTACCACCTCATAACTTGGATTTGAAGATTAGATTGCCAGTTATGGTCATTCGGAACGTGCTGCATCCCATCTTGGTCAACGGAAAGCTGTTCGTAGTCGTGCATGTCGATCATTCATCGATGCAGGTCGCTCAATTCGACAAGTACGGACAGGTGCTGGAACGACAGCTCCTGCATCGTATCGACTTCGAGTTTTCTTTCGCAGACATTCGCATGATTCGAGAGTAGTTCCCCTTAGTCTCGCGTTGCAAGGACCTTTCAAAAAGGACAGGGAATGGCATGGGATGGCTTGGTTGTAAATGTACGATCCAACATTTTCTGCGCTGGTGAGTTGTATTTCGCATTGTCGGGCGTTTGAAGGAACGACCATGTGCTGCTCCTACATCACCCCAAGCTTAAACCCGGGAATGGGCAAAACATTAATCTCATGCCTCTGACCATGGCCAACCCAGTGCTGCCTGAAGCCATTCAGTTCTCTATCCCTCCACAACCGTAATCATATTTCTTGCGTTCTTCATTCATTGAATTAAGCTACTTGCTTTTTTGCTTTTGCTTTCTCCACCATTTTTTTTCGTTTCACCGTTATTTATCACTCCTCCACCGCGGCTTGCAGTGCCACCCGCGGCCAAAGGCCGCTTGTTCTTTTCTCAACACCCCAATCTTAAACATTTAAATGTTTATAAGGAGGGAGCTCTTGATTGAATGGAAGCAGTGCGCCAATAAACCGCCCTGTATGCCCCTCTAAGCGCTTGCAAAACTCCCATTTGGCGCAACGCCTCCGTACCACTTAAACACTTCAGCAGCACCACCAAAGCTGCCTCTTTAGTGGCTGGCACTCCCATAATGACTGCAGTGCCAGCCAGTTACAGAAACTAACCTGTCGCGCTTTCCCCTCATTGTCTGGGACTGCAGTCAATTTATGCACCAACACACAAATCTCTATGGCTCCAGACTGCAGTGCCAGCCAGTTACATAAAGCAACGCGTCGCGCTTTCCCCCCACTGGCTGGCACCAATGTCAATTTAGGAACCAACACACAAACCTCTACAGCTCCAGGTACTGTAGGCACCGTGGGGTTCTACAAGTGCTATTGCGAGTGTAAGCGAGCAAAGTGCTCGGAGAGCCCCCGAACGCTACAAAATCAACAAAGCTACAAAAACGACGAGGCGCGCAGCGCCGCCCGCAGCTGAAGGCCACTTCTACTTGTCCGTTATCTTAAGTGGTTGTGAAGCACAGATACTTTTAACGCCGATTAGGAAACCGAAGTTGGGTAGGCTTAAATATCGATAAAATAAGAACCCTTCTTGACAGCTTATATATCAAAAACGACTTATGATACTAGCAACAATAACTATAGTAGATATTTTTCAACGCTTATTAACCACGTTTAGCAAAATGTATTAATCTAGCTACTTGAAGTACTTTTCCGTAGATGTTCTTGTACTGCATAGTCAAGAAGAATTTTTTTCCTTACTTTTGGAGCTTTTACCGACATTTGTTTTTATAGGTAACGTAAAAATCTCTGTTACAAATCTGATGCCTGTTAAATGCCTTAAGAGCCTTTGTCTTTCTGATTAGTATGCTATAAAAATCAAAACACTGCCTTCGCCCCAGGTGCTTCTATTATTGCCCGCAGCTTCGCGACTTTGCTGCCTTCTCAACATGACATCCACATAAAAGCGCCGCTTTCTGCTACTTTGACATACTCTCCGCCGATCAGAGCCACTTTGTTTCATTTCATGTACAGGGCGTTGCTGGGACAAACGTTTGCTTACTCAGGAATTCTTCACTGCATGCAAACACCGTAGCCTTGCCTCTACCGTGCACCAAAGTCTGACTCTAGTCTGCACCATAGCCAGGCTTGTATCTTACAGAGCTCCTGTATCTTCATCTCACCACGCATTCGTGCCTTAACCACACTTTATTGACTATGGTCACTCTCTGTCTCTACGAAAAGCTTCGGCAACAACCCAACAGCGTACTCTAGAACACTAGCCACCAATGTTTCACAAGAAATTAACGAAGTATATCCCGAACCACGCCAAAGGCCATCCAGCCGCTAACAGTGTGTAATACTACCACTATCAATGCAGTTCTAGCAATCCCTACGGGTCTTGGCTTCAATGTACTCAGACAACAACACAGAACACCGGGGTTACAAGCAGCGAGTTTGCTATCACTGTCTCGACTGCTCGCGTAATCGGTGTGCAGCACTTTTTTCTTTTAGTTTGAAAGAGAGTACAGATATCTAAAGTGCAGTTATCAGCTCCTTTGGCAAAGTAGGTAATTGTGTTGGAACATAAAAGGGTGGACAGCTGGCAAGGTAAGTACCGGAACGGGAACCAATTGGGCATTTGATGTAATCCCTAGGATTTGACATATCAACTTAAAACTGGCTCTGATGGGGGATTTTTGTCTGCCTTTGGTGACAAGGTGTGTATTCGTTCGACCTGTTCTGTCCATATACCCTACGCAAAATACTAACATAGCCGCGCCACCGTCCCTTTAGGATCCAGAAGGGGTCAACTGATGAACAATTATCTACAGTTAGTAACCTCCCTTGGAAGTTCCGTACGGACAAGGAGCACCTTGCTTTGGTTCACAAAAAGCTTGGTTGGCACTAGAAAATGTAACTCACCGGAAGGTTCTAACTTGCAGCCAGAGGTCTCACTTTTAAGAGTTCGGGGATAGCATCTCTTTTGAGTGGCCTCGTCTGAAGAATAACTAGAAGAAGAAGAATTAATCACCGTACAAGAAAACTTGAACGAACTGTCCTTACCTATATAGCGTCTAGGTAACCCCGCTATGGATTTCAAGAAAGAATATTAGCCCAGACGAATCCCATACCTCAAAGGCAACGCCGACTATTACACATGGCAAATATATGTCAAAGATTTGATGCATTCTTTCCAATCCCTGCTCGTGCTCACCGAATCGCTCCCAATAGATAGTCTGCTGAGCACCACTCATTCTTGTCAACGAGGGGATGATGCTGACAGCAAGGCACGATCTGCAATAGTGCAAATCCTAAGAACACAACCCATTGTGGCTGTGGGAGAGCTACTTGAAAGAGAAACCTGTTCCGCTCTGGAAATGTGGACAAAACTGGAGTCCACCTACAAAAAGGACAACATGTAACCGAAAATGAATCATCGACAGCGTCTCACGTCTATTACATTTACATACAAGGATGACATACAAAAATATCCGCTACAACTGGAGACAGTTTTCCTCGAATTCTCTCGGCTTTGCAGCTCACTAACAGAAATAGAACGTACCGTGACATTGCTACGCACACTACCGGACTCCCCTATGACAATCACGCTACTCGCGGACGTAAAAAATATGGAGTATGGGCAAATGCTCTCCTTAGTTCGTTCTGAGATTGACTTCAGAAAGAACCGCGCATCTTCAATCATACTCAGAAGAACCGAAGACAAGATGGACACAAAACATCCATACCCTGCTGCACACAAATCTTTCACCCGCATCCGTATAAACCGAAAGCGGTGGATGGAGAAAGGTGTTGAATGCTGGAAATGTGGTAGGATTGGCCATGTTCGAGCTCAGTGTTGGAAGACGCACAAACAGAAACATAAGGAAAACTTCTGCTACAGAAATCATAAACAGAGAGGAAGACAAAACCGCTGTACCACTAACGACGCCAGCAATCGCAACTAAGACAACGGCTTCACGAGCTAGCCAAAATCGAATGACTAGAGGAAGGATCTCCCAGCTCTAAGATTCATAGAAAAAGCACAAGGTAATTCCAGAAACGGGAGTAATAGACAAGCATGCTTAAACTCTGGAGCACCGCACATATTGGTAAACGACAAGACCTTGGTTTGGGACTACCAAAAAGCAAAAACGGAACTGTGCGTACATGCGGCCAGCAAACGAAAACTTTGGGAAACGGTGCATTAATGCTCCCAGTTGGTAATGCAGTCGTACTCTCTGCAACTTACACGCCATTAATCGACTGTAACCTTGTCAACTTTAGTATATAGGATAAGTACTTCAACTTTGAGTACTCGAGCTCTATAAGGTTTTCGATGAAAGCTAAAACATCAAAACAAATGCTGTACAAGTCAAAGACGAATAACGAACTCTACATTATGGCGGACCCTGTTCCTCCGATACGGGCAGAAGCTGCACTTCCTGCTCCCCAAAACACTGCAAAATACTGGCACTATAAATTCGATCACCACGGGCACGACAGACTTATGTTATGGGTCAATAAATGCGAAGGAGTTCCACAGTTATCCGAAGCAGAAGTTAACAATATACATTGTCCTCCTTGCATTCAAGCAGTAACAAAACGATTACCTCTGCAGTACTCAAGGAAGTTGCGGCAAATCTTCTGGAAGTCGTAAACACAGACTTTGCAGTTCTTATCAAACCCCCATCACTAAAAGAATCCGAATACATGCAAGTACTGTTAAATGCTAACACGCGAGTGGGCTTAGTGTACTTACTCCAATCCAAGGGACAGTTCTTCCAGCCCATAAGATCGTACAATTCTCGCGCAGAAAATAGCCTCTCCCCTCACAGGGTATTCTGCGCTCGCCTTGGCGTGCCCGGTGAGAACCGATCCAACAACTTCGTCACATGCGCGAAAGAACATGGCATGGTCCAGGCTTTCACCCGACCTTATGCACATCAGTCCAATGGCGCACCTCAAAAAGATAATTCTGGAATTATGGAAAATGGCCTGTACCTTTTCTTATGCATCCAAGCCTCTCACGGACTTATGGGAAGAAGCCATATCGCACTCCAACTTTCTCTGCAACCGGCTTCCGAGCTCACGCATTCGAATGCAGATAACTTTCACCTTATAGTTTGCGGAGAAATCTGACTTCTCAACCTTTCTGAAATTTGGGCAACACGGGGACGCATTCATATACTCTTCCGACACAACCCCCAATAAGAAGCTAATGCCTCCAGCAGTGTCTGGGTCCTTTTTCAACATGCAAATTTCTGGAGTATTGTACAGGATATACCTTCCCTCCATGCGGAAGATTATAATTTCCAGCGTGAAGGGCTTAAAGGTGACCAAGGAACAACTCCATCCTATCAACTACATCCTCGACTTCTCCCCATTACGAAGGCTAGAAAGTTTAGACAAAGAAAACAAAGAACACCTATACGCTGCTCTTGCCCACGGTATCGCTGCCTAGTAACGCTCCGAAGATTCTGGGAAAGATGGCAACATTGCCGTGAACTTTGACGAAGCTAGAAGTATCCCGGAGTGGGCTGAAGCGATTGACATGGAAATTCATTGCCAAATACGTAAGCGCTGATCCACCAAGCATGTTTCGAAAAGCACGATGCATCGTACGCTGAGACATTCGTCGTCTGTACTAAATTCCATCGCAAAAGCCTACACGTACCCGTTGCACTGCTCGAGAGCATTTTACTGGCCATTGGCAAAGCTGCCGCACAATCTCGGATTATGGAAACGTTGGGCGTTAGCGATGCCTATCTGTACGGGGATCTGGAGGAACCATTTATTATGGAACAACCCCGAAACTCTTCGGGCTCCTCATATGTACCGGGAAAGGTATGTCTTCTACTAAAATCTATGTACTGGGCTAATCAAGGCGGAAGAATATGAACATCCTTGTTACACAAGGAGCTGCTCGGACTTCAATTTTAGCAATCAAGTACGGACAGCCGCGCATATATATACAAGTCCAAAAGCGTCGTGTCAGACCTGGTGGTAGTAGTTGAGGACATACTAATGTTGTCCAACTCCGGCTTTCTTCTCGAATATTTCAAGAGAGAGATGAAAAAACTATTCCAAGTTAGACTTCTTGGTTAAGAAAATTCTTTTATTGTACTGGGAAGTT
This sequence comes from Gracilariopsis chorda, assembly GCA_003194525.1. Taxonomy (NCBI): domain Eukaryota; phylum Rhodophyta; class Florideophyceae; order Gracilariales; family Gracilariaceae; genus Gracilariopsis; species Gracilariopsis chorda. The sequence continues at coordinate 206,140 of NBIV01000086.1, forward strand.
TTAGGGATAAACATGGTATACAGATCCGGCAGAAAAATTGTGTTGCAAAGATACTAAAGGAATATGGGCTACATAACTGCAACATAGCAAAAACTCTGCTACCTAGCCCTTGCAACCCAACTGGTCGCAGCAAAGAAAAGTCGAAACCTACACCGGTGCTTCACCGCACGTACTGACGAACGGTCGGACATCTAATGTATTTGGGCCTTCCATCAAGGCCAGACATAATGTTTGCATCATCCAAGTTGCGGCAATATACGAATGGTGTGGAACCGGACCCATCCACTGCACGCATCGATAGGTTCGAAGAAAGAATGGACAAAGATGCCCAGAAAAACAGTGACGTGGAATCATCGAAAGAATCTGACCACTTTATTCCTCCGCATCCAGTGTGGCGAATCCCAGTTATGGATCATGCAATTGTGCTTCCAACTCCTGACATATTCCGCACTTCAGATACGTTTGAGATACTTGTACAACGAAGGGAGCAAGGGGTGGGTCCAGGAGATCCCATACCTCTACAAGTTCGAGACTTCCCGATTAATCTTAGATTTAGTATAAAAGTGGAACATGCAACAGATGTAGCCCTCATACTTGACCCTTGAGTAAATCAGGAAGACGGATCACAGGTAGTTCTTGATCACGCTGAGGCGGAAGAAAACGAACAGAACTTTCGTGACAGCGATTTTTGTTCATCTCAAGGTAAACTTGACATTGAGAAACAAGGGAATCCTGTGGTGACATACCCCGGAGAGATAGTTGAGTATGAGGTTTATCTCTCACAGAATTTGCATAATGGAGAGCATGATCAACGAGAAACGCATAGAAGGCGGGACGTCAGTGATATTATCCATGTATCCCAAGATAAGCAAAGATATTTCGTTCTCTGATATCGTGATGGACAAACAGAAATTTTCATACCAGAGTACTACGAAGATCCTCAAGCAAATGGCTCTACCAACAACAGCGAGAACTGTCAAATTGAAGCAGCCTGGCGATCTGATACTTCCAGGAAAGCTGAGGATCAAATGGTTCTGAACAGTTCAGAAAACGAGCTCATTAATCACCCCACGGACGAGACAGCTACAGGCAGGCATCAATCAGAAGATCTAAGTAGTGTACCACGACTATGAGAAAAAGACACAACAGATAATATCAGAAACGATTTTTTGTTGGTCTCACCCAACAAAGACATATCGGAAAGACCCGATAGAGTTCGTCATCTGACAGAAGCAGCTCGACAAGATCCAGACTGATTGGAAATGCTCAATGACAAGTTACACCACCTACTCAAACCAGGACGCTCATAGTTGCTAGATTATAATCGAAAACACAGAGCTGGTGGCTTGGTCTTTGGATGTCCATCGACCAGTCACGGTACGAGTGATGCACCAGTTCACGTTAGAAACCGATACGCCTATAAATTCTCTTGTACGCAGATTGCCACCAAAATACGACAGGTTTCTACAACAGGAAATCGAGAAGATGTCAATAGCTGGAATCATCGATCCAAGCTGTTCGCAAAGGTCATTTCCAATTGTCGTCCCTCTTAAAAAGGACAGCAGGCCTCGATTTTGTGCTGCATACCGAGCTTTAAACTCTGTAATTGACTCAGACCGTTGGTCATTACCCCATATGAATCAAGTGTTTGATGACCTTCGAGGATGCAATTTCTTTACCACGTTGGATTTGTTTTGAGGATACTGGAAAATACGGATTTCTCCCAGGTGTAAGAAGATGACCACTTTCATCCACCGACAAGGAATGTACAAGTCTGAGATGATGCTGTTTGGAGTAATGAATGCGTTCTCAATCTTTCAGGGAATGATGGATTCCATCTTGGGACGGGGTGCTTTTGCTGGCGTTTACACTGGTGATGTTGTTATTTTGTTGTGAACTGTGGCTGAACATATAGTACATGTCATCTATGTACTAAGAATCATTGCAGAACATGGCCTGAAGCTGACATTATCGAAGTTTCACTTCGCTCAACTTCGAATGGAACTGATAGGACGTGTGGTGGTTTCCAATAGGATAAGTGTGTATATGAAGCACATCCAAGCGATACGCGAGGCCCCTTTACCAACTACGAAGATGGAGCTCAGAAGCTTTTTAAGACTTGTGGGGTACTGCAGACGCTTCATCAAGGGAATTGCTGAAAGAGCATCTTTTCTACATGGAGCAACATCGGATAAGAAGAAGCCTAAGTTGTCAGATGATAAAAAGCAAGCATTTGAGTAGCTGAAACTCAAGCTTACATCGGCACAAGTACTGGCATTTCCAAACGTTGACTTAACCTTTTCTGTCGAGACTGACGCTTCGTCAGTTGCTGTCGCAGCAATCCTTACACAGGAAAAGGAAGATGGCAAATCTCATACGATTGAATTTTCATTTCGCACCATGAGTGATTTTGAACGCCCGTAGTCCGTTTACGAAAAGGAGGCACTAGCTTTTATGCATGCGCTGATGTAGTTTCGTATCTAACTATTAGGTTTAGCCCTTTCCAGCTATTCACAGATCACCAAGCATTTAATTATGCGTTTGAAAAGAAAGATATACATGGGCGATTCACCAGATGGTTAGATCGACCAGCCAATTATGAATTTTAAATCATCTACTACCCTGGTTCCAAGAACCAAGCTGCTGACTTGCACTCCCAAAACGCTCACCAAAAATGTGGTAGTAGTTCGAACAAAGAAGACCCTGCTTTGTCTATCCCTAACCTTCAGGAGACGTCTTTCTCCGGACAAGAGCCATATTATGCGAGTATTGGTCGATACATGAGGGGCATGACAATTGAGGAACCAGATGCAAAGATACAGGCAGCCATCAAAAGGAATTAGAAGGAGTTCGTAGCATGGGAAGGCATACTCTACAGATGCACAGGGACAGGCTTCGTGCTAGCTCTTGTACTAGCTAATCGACCCGAAATTTATTGGACATTTCATGATGACATTTGGCATTTGGATAAATCATCAACGAAATCTTTTATGAAGATCATTTCTGGTAGAACACAATGCTATCAGGCACAACCAAATATATACAAAGCTGCATTAGCTTTCAACATGCGGCACCTCTTGTAAAGTATCAGACTACAAAGTGGTTGCACTTAACCCAACTATTTCACACCTTTTCACTAGACTTTGCCGGCCCACTCCCAACTACGAGCTCGGGAAAATGGTTCATGCTGATCGGAGTTGAAAATCTCACTGGTTGGCGACTTGGAATAGCTAGTGAGGCATCTACGGCAACAGTCATGACCCATGATGGAAAAGTAAATCATACATCATTTCGGATACCCTATTACAATTGTTTTTTCAGACAATGCTACAGCCTTCATGGTTAGTTCAGTTCAAGAATTTTTGAAGCAGAAAGAGATCACCTGGAAGTCCGTCTTGGCCTATCCTAGAATGTCAAATTGATGTGCCAAAAGAATGGTTGGGACCATCCAGCACAGTATAAACAAGATGATTTCCGACGGAAACTGAGAATGGGACCATGAATGGGACAAAGTGCCGGATATCGCTAGCAGAAGCTCAGTTACGACTACTGCCCCTTCGAATTGTTGTATGGTGTCCTTTCTTGACTGCATCCTTCGGATCCTGGATCTGTCATTACCTACGCCACCATTGATAACCGCCTACATGAGGATTTGGTGTGTTCTGCTCACCGAGCATGGGGCACAACTAAGCAGCTGAACCCTCATAGTAGTCCCAGATACGCGCACAAGTTTAAGGTAGGCGATGAGGTGTGGGCTACTCGAGAAAAAGCCCTGAACCGCAACGTTAATTTGCTTCCATTTAAGTCCAGATACTATGGCCTATGCAAAGTTGTCCGCGCAAATCATCCGCGCTATATCTAGATCTCACCAAATCAAAGATAGAGCAAGAAACCAATTCATGATAGACGGCTGAAGCTTTGTTACCACAGAGCACGCCATGTATGCACCACTCATCTATATTCCAACACCGTCATCACTGTCACTGAGGATTAAAATCAAGATGAAACTATCCATGTCGAACAAAACAACCCTTCACAGTCTTCCCTGTCATGGTAGACTACAATATCTTTGACTTGAACGATAGCATTCAGGGCTTCGTCGTGGTGGCACGTCGTATATTTCTGTGGCTTGCAGACCAACAAGCATCTCCTGCCGTACAGGAGAAAAGATCATCTGGACGGCTATTCATATTTGTTTATCGCTTTACAAGCTTAGTGGATATCTGCTGGTTGAGAGTATTTTCATGACCTCACGCAGACTCTTTGGAAGAATCCACCCTCGCCTGAGACACTCGTTTGACTCTGCATTTCTCATATACCTGTATCACTTCACAGTAGATCGATATGGTGACTTTCCTCGCGAACCCACTTATCAGCAGGAAAGGGCTGCGTTCATACAGCAGAGGGGACGTGGAAAAGATTTTATACTACAGTATGAACCCGATATGAATCGAACGATGATTCAATTTCCCTTCCTCTATCAGGTGATCTCGCCTGAGCTTCGGTACCCACATTGATGGACTGTGCTCTAACCCATACTCTATGAAGAAAACAACTCCATTTGAGAATACATTGTCGTCTGCATACTATGATAAAAACTACATCGAATCTGGCATATTCTGGAAAGCTATCAGGCAATTACTGATGACAATCGATACTGCTGAAAGGTTCTGGTCGTCTGACCAAAGCGACCGCTAAGTAGAGGGATGTCAGGCATCCCCCCTTCTGTTGCCCTAGGTGTAAAATGCAGGGAGGGGATGGAGTCTGTATGAGATTCGATCTCATTCAAGGGACCAGCCCCCTCTCGCCGCTTCCGCCCCAGGCGCCCCCACCGCGAAGCGCCTGTGCCCCAGCACCAGGCTGACCATCAACGGCAGGAGTCTTCGCCCCCAGCGCCCACCGCCGCGCTTCACCCCGGCGCCCAGGCTGAGCGAAAGATTGCCGCCGCACAACGCCCGCAAACCGGCATAGATTCGCTGCGTACTATGTACCCGGACAAAGACCACGCCACGCCGCGCCGCAAGCCGTGCTGGACGCCCACACTGGCTCCTTGGAGCGCACCGGCGACTACCTGCTCGCCGCGGATGGCGCCCCCGTCGACCCGCGCACCCGTCACCTACAGGAGGCGCATGAAGACGCCCTAGCCCGTCGCTTACAACAAGAACAGGATGCCTTCTCTACCCCTCCCGGCACGACAACGCTTCTGCTTCAACTGGCTCAATTCTAGTAGTGTCCACGCTGTGACCGCCATGAAGAAGCAAAGGTAGAGAAAGAATGTGAAGCAAAGCAGAAGTATGTAATTATGGAGACGCTTGTCTAGAATAGGGTGAAGAGAATGGATGAGAGTGGGAAATTGCAGAAAATGGCAGTTTGAAGCAAAAACCGCCCCGTGCATCAGCCCACGCCCATACAAATTTTGCGCTTGGGATATGAGATCATTCAGGATTGTAATAACGTCTTCCATCTTCAACCCTGTAGTATAGCGAGCACGGGTCACTAAAAACGGGAGAAATTCAAAATAAATGGGCCAACGGCAAGACCACTGGTACAAAAGGCGAACTCGGGTGGTGTTAACTGTCCTGCCTACAGGAGGGGGCGAGTGTCGTAACAAAGACGTATAAGCCTTGAGTAGTGGAGTAAAACTAACCAAAAGGTGGGCTAGAAGACTCAAAAGGGTCTCTGACTTTACCTCTGGAGGAAGGCGCACCTCGAGCGGCCTAAGTATCGCCTGCGAGGCGCCTCTACCTCATATGCGGTGCACTGTAACGCAGTGCATCACGTGTACCATCTACTCTACCTATGGTACAAATATTATAAATTAGAAATTAGCATGTTGCTCAGGCTTGCCAACGGCCACGTGTACTGCCGCCATTGGCATGCCAGCAATGTGACCAGCACAGGCAGTGACCATGCCAACAGGAGCGCGAACCATCTAGGCTCACAATACTACAAACTTATTCTCCGGAGCACGGCATAAAATATCTTTTAGTTCGAGCAGTAAAGCAGATGAAAATCCAAAGCCCTCAACACTATTCGGGACTATTTCCGTTGCCAGTTGTGCGTTTCACGGGGATGACAGTGACGGCGAATCTTCTTCTTCTGCTTCAATCTCTACTCAGTCACAGTACTGAACCGAATGGCCGGATAAGCTGGAATTGCTTTAGAGCCCGCGAATAATGGAGTTGGCGCTTGACCTGGACATGGTGAGGTGGCTGGAAGAATGTTTCTGGAATTATTATTTGGGGCCCTCACCAGATATTATATAGACAAAAAGTACCCAAAAAGGAATAATACCGTTTGCCAAGTTGGGCCATCATGGCAAGAAAGTGGCCCATGACAGGTTATTATGAGTTGTTGCTTAGACCTAGTATGCATAACTAGATATTATGCGCTTGGCATAGTTGTCTATAAAAGCCCTAGGTCGGCGGCCTCCAAGCCAACTTGGGCCAGAACACCCCTCCTTTCTCTGGCGACCCCCAGCTTCTCTTAGAGCGGTCTGCTCCTCCCTGCCTCCAACACTACTGTACCCCACTTTCCCTTCATTACCTTGCAGCTTGGTCTTCAGAACATCGTGAGTGGCTCGCCTGCCTTGGTCTGTTACGAGATCAGTCGGCGTATTAGTTTGCTGCAAGCCACGCAGTAGACCTAAGGTTTTGGTCGTTCGTGTTCAGTTGAGAAGTTCGTATCCATATTGCGCTAGATCTAAAGTTTTGGTTGCGCATCTGGTGTCACCATTGTTTTTCTCTGCCGCTGCTAGTCGGCCACTGTTCTGTGTACGCCTTTACTATCATCTGATTTCGCCTTGCCTTAGTCGAGGCCGTACATTTCTTGCAGCTGTCGCCACAGTACTGAAGTTGCTATTAATAAGTTTATGTGTACTACATATTGGCATTACACGCCAATGCTGGTACTCTTGGGCTACAAATATATTTTCAGTCTACTCTCCGGCAAAGAAAGGTACAAAGAGAACTGTCATCGTCTGGTGTATCGATATCATGCAACATAACACCCACATATATCAACATGAATGAAGCTTCTAGTTTCTCTGTTTCAGCGCTGCTATGCACATGAATTCTGTGACGTCTCCAAAGAACCACAGTATATTTGTGTTATACGCTTTTTGGCTCAAAAATGAATTACGTGAGTAGTCCTTACAATGGTGATAACAAGATTACATCTATTTTTGTGCGTAAGTCTTCTAAAACAACATTTATTTCCTTTCAAAAGAGATAGTGAACAGATTTGCATTGTTTCAAGTTCTTGATATACCACACAATTTATCATGAAGGATTGAAAGAAAAGCCGACATGTTTCTAAAAATGTTTTTGCATGTTGACTATTTTTTTCTTAAATCCAACAAAACTAGCAGTACCACAGTCTTTCAGCGAATTGTTTTAGTTTTCTAAGTATGTATGTACGTCTAAAATATTTGTTTTTTTTTGACTTAGCAAGAAGGCCTAAAAAACTTTTTTTCCATATGCATATAATGTACTTTCTTCTTTTGATATTTATTTTATTTATTTTATTTGAAAATGTACAAGGCTTTATCAAATTTTGCTGTATATTGATTAACAACTCGATGTTGTGTAGTCAAATATGTTTTATAAGTAAACAAATAATGAATTTATTAACCATCGCGGTATAAATATTTATTTGTGTTACGGTAACATGCGTTATCAATTTGTAATGTATTAACTGGCGCAAGTATTTTGCTGGTGAGAAAATCATCGGTCTCAAAAACTGTGAATACGTTATTTTGCACATTTGTTTTTTGTATAAGTCTGCACGCTTTTTATTTGTTTTAAAGTACCTTGCACCACAAGGAAGACCCTAGTGTCAGCCATTTAGCAGCTGGCGGGTTTTGTTACGTGGTAAAAGCAATCATTTGCTCTAAAGTGCAGTTGTATGATGCAGTGCATATATTAGTAAAAGGACGTTCGAAGCCACTGAGTGGCCCAAATGACTCTCAGCGCCGTAGTTCTCTGGTTTGCAAGCTGTTTGCGAGCAATATTGAGCAAACACCTTCCGTGGATCTCCCAAAGTCACCCTCACTAAGGGGCGCGCAGCAACGCCCTCAGCTAAAGGCCTTTCTATTCTCTATATATTGTTAGCATATAGAAGTTGTCAAACAGCTCTATGTAGACTTTGTAAGCTGTTGTAGCTCGTATAGCTAAGAGTTATCATCCTTTGAACAAGCTTGTGTTATAGATATCAATCTATTCGTGTGTTTTGGAATCGTTTTTTCGCTCTTACGGTTTGAGAATGGCGCGATCACAACTACTGCACTGTTTAAATTGAAATATATGAAGTTGTAGTCAATTGAGGACACAGTCTTCAGGTGATGACAAACGTCCTTTCCACAGTAGCTGAGAGCAGTGGTCTCCTTCGCGTCCCATGCAACAAGACATCTCCTCGGTTCATGGAATTTGTCCACGATGGAAGGATGATTTCAGATTCTTTGTTAGCCGTGTACAAGAGGCTCATTAATTTCATGAGCGGCTCACAAGCATCAAAATACTTTCACAAAACTTCGCTGCTTTCATAAATAATACGATTTAAGGGTTAGCTTATGGTTAGTTTATGCAACAAGGTGTGTCAAACGTGGTTGTCTGGCACTGTCTCGCGGTTCACAGACACTCAGCGGGTGGATCTTAATCCAGGAACGATCAAACCCTCAACATGCAAAAACTTTGGCACAGTACAACAATTTGTAGTGAACAAATACTTTCTTGTTGATAGGATTATGAATAGTCTAGAGGATCATCATAAACGTCAAGTAAATCTGTTTGCTGTCTTGGGACTCCACAACTTTGTGCTCTTGTGCCCCATCCAATCTTCTGGCAATCATCTGCCTTCTTTACCAGAGCTCAGAACAGAATAAAGGTTGAAGGGTCAGCAGTCTTACCCTAACCCAAACCAGCAGCTCCAGATACAGGGAAGCTAGACATCACCAATTGCAGCAAGCACTGAAAGAGAAATGGTGGCGAGCGGACTTCTCCCATCTTAGTTCACTAAGCAACCGATTTCATAGTCATGGTAGACATTGACCTAATGGCGACTGTTACCACCATCACCACCGTTTCCACCATTTCCGCCAACTCCATAATCACCCTTCAAGTATCCGTTTCCTCCGTTTCCTCCGTTGCCCCCAATTTTTCCGTCTCCTCCTCTTCCGCCGTTTCCACCATTTCCACCCCTTCCAAAGTCACCCTTCAAGAATCCGGGTCCTCCGTTCCCTCCGTCTCCTCCGATCTTTCCTTTTCCACCCCTGCCGCCATCGCCACCGTTTCCTCCTTTACCATAGTCACCGTATAATGCACCATACCCACCATGGCCTCCATTTCCACCTCGGCCGTACGGTGCATCACCTCCTCTGCCTCCCTTTCCACCGTTTCCGCCCTTCCCGTAATCACCGACTAGCAAGCCACCACCTCCATCTCCTCCATCTCCACCATTTCCATAAAAGTATCCGCCTTTTCCTCCAGCACCTCCTTTACCGCCGTTGCCTCCTCTTCCATAGTTCCCGTATAGGAAGCCTTTTCCTCCATTACCTCCTTTTCCTCCATTTCCATACTTTCCGGCGTCTCCACCTTTTCCACCTGCGCCTCCATTTCCACCAATTCCGAAGTTTCCAATGAGAACGCCTTTACCTCCGTCTCCTCCATTTCCACCTCCACGGCCCCCATTACCTCCACGTCCCCCGTTTCCTCCTATTCCGTAATTGCCCACTAGTTTACCATCGCCTCCTTTCCCTCCATTTCCGCCCTTGCCTCGTTTCGGGCGGACGACAGGCACGAGAGCTGCTTGAGAAAATGCAAAGAACAAGGCAAGAAGTAAGACAAACTTCACGGTCATGGTTGCTGATGAACTGAATAGAGTTGGCGCAGTTCGTGGTTGATGATGAAGAAGAGAGGGATGAGAGAAAGAATTTCGGTTCTGAGACCCAGCAGTTCCCCTTAATAAGAACGCGGAGAAAGAATGAAAATCGTCCTGCAAACGCGAATGTTTACATTCGAATCGAGGCAGGCCTGCCCTGGGAAGCAATAAGACCACGCCCAGAGCGCAAATTCAACATGACATGATGTTTCATTTGCACTTACGTAAAGCATCGTCGGTACCGAAAATGTACCGTGCTATCTGTCTATGTGACTGGGTTGGGAGGGGAAGCTTGACGCCTGGGACCAAGTCCCTCTCCATAGTTTCCAGGCACAAGCAGAAACTGTGGTTCAGCAACTTGTCTTTGATTGCGACGCGCAGCACTATAGTGTTCTACATGTGACGAAGAAAGCAATCAAGCATCTACAGGTTGACCGTTGAAATCAGCTGCTCTTATTACCCTATGAACATGGGGGCCCTTCTTGCGCCTCAACCAACCAAAATCCTTGTACCAAACAGTCTTAACTAGTCATACGTATATTTGCACAGCAATATTCCATTCTAGAAGGGGGGTGCGTAACTTTCTTCCCAGAAACATCGCGAAGATCAACTCTCTAGTAGGCACGATTCAAAGAAAGCATATTCAAAGCCTTTAAACGTGTACTTGCCTTTTGATTGCAGATACTGCTACGCTGGTTATTTTAATATTTGAAAAACTAAATATTCTGCTGGCCTTACTAATCTCGAACGATGATCTCAACGTGAAGGACTAGTTGACGACGAAGGCTGGAGGCAGAGGACATGTCCCTATCACCTGTCTATCGTTATCGGGTAAGGCTTAACCCTCATCTCGTTTTCATATTTCTTTGCTGCCGAAAGAACAGTTGGCTTTCATGGGCTATGGTATACAGTACCAACTATACCCTTGATTCCTATCCGGTATTGATGAGACACGTTTTTCGTTGGTATTCCTTACCACTCCGTCCAATTTCCACATACAATCTGCATGAACCTCATGTCCAAGCTGTAGTGTTCCGGAGGGGTCATTTCTAGAAATCTGAAAGCATACTAACCTTGGCTATATCAAACTAATGTACTTCAAGAAGGTGTCATTGTGATTCAGATAAGCGTCATTCCGGTATCTCAGCACAAGTACAAGCCAAACCCTCTCTTAGGTTTGGCACCTGTTGTGATAAATTTCTACCACCAAATTGCGTCAACCTTCTGTTTTGTATCTGGTAAGCGTACGTCATATGACCTTATGGAAGCACAATCTCGCTTGCAGCTCTTACGGCAACGCGATTCCTTCCTTGCAGAGAAACCGCCCATCGGATTGACTGAAAGAATAATCTGAACACGATCTACTTTTCAGTTGAGACGAAATGTTTCCCTTCCTCAAAGTTACATCATCGTGAGATGCATTTGTTGGGGGTGTTGTATATCAAATGCACATATTCTGAGCTTGCTGGTTTGGGGTTTTGAAGACATGTCCAGTCTCAAAGGTAAGTCTGATGTTCCTTTTACAAGTGTGAAGAGTTGCACAAACTACCATGCAGCCCAATCTCAGATTTGAAGATATCATATAAGTTATAGCCGCTTCAGAGACAACTCGTGCTTACATTTCACGCACAAGTTGTCTTGAGGCGGCTGTCGATTGATGATATGGTGTGAAATACCCTGTATGTCTACGCTTCTGATGACGCTGGCGTTATCATGTTATTTTGAATGAAGTGGTTCACTCATTGCAACTCAGACCAAGGCCATGGTTTTTTGTGTGACTATTCCCTGCCTCCTCGTCCCGGGACGCGAAATTTCTATTACATTGACGCAAATACCTCTCAAGGATTCCGGCAACCGAACAGTAGAGATTTCGGATTACAAAAGGACTACACACTGACACTACCACGGCGTACTGTCCCTGAACAGACATCATAAACCGACATGCACGCAGAAAGAAGTGTTTTCTTGTGTTTCTTGAATTCTTATGGGAGTCCATAACGTGTCTTGTCAGAACAAAATTCAAGAAGCGCAAAGAAAGGTTATATGAGATCACTGCCGGGTTGCAAGAAAACGAAAACCTGAACTACGTGACATCGATATTCTTTTCGCTGTTCTAATGCTCAGAAGCACCATCTCGTTGTAGTTTAGTTCCACACAAAAGACAACATGTTCACTACAACTATCATACACCTGGACTTCCATAGAAGTCATAATGAAAAGATATACCTCGTGTCATGTTCGTAGCGCAGACACAAATGAAGTAAAGTGAAACCGAAATGAAATCCTAATAAACTGTAACTGAAAAGTATAGGCTTATAACTGAACGGGGTGCAACAGTGGTCTGGCTTTACAAGACCACAACAACAGACCAACAACCCTCGACGAAAAGGTCAAAGTACCATCAAGGACTGATGGGTACCAGGAACAAAACAGCAAGTGCGATCCGGAAAATGATCCAAGATAAAAGCGAAGCTCTACTAGCTAGATGTAAACCTCTAAGAACTACAGCGATGTTGGTGTTGCGATAGTTACTATCACACTGGACTTCGTAATGTTGTTAAGCTGGCATCAAAAGTAGAAGCGGCCTTCGGCCGCCGCCGGCGCTGCGCGCCGCTGACTAGGGGTGACTTTGTGTAATCTGCAGGCCGTTTATGCTCGCTATCGCTCGTAAACGGCCTGCGAACCCATGAAGGACGCGGGGCCGAGAGTGAATATCGATTAAAGTTGCAATTGAGCGCCCCCACGTTGGTGAGTAACTGGCACCGCATTTGTCTGTGTAGAGTACAGTAGATTGTAATTGGCTGGTACACCCAGTGACTGCATATAGTGTGGGCCACATTAAAACAGTACTCCAATTTGTTGAGATGGAAACAATATTTAATGTAGGCCACATCTATCACGGTTGCCACATTATTTTGGAACGAACGGATATAATGTAGGCTACATCAATTCAGTCCTGCACAATTAATGTGGGTTGAGAACAGTTCTCTCTGGCCACAATGACGGTATTCAAACTGTCTCAACGGGCTCTCCCAGAAACTGGCTGCGATGCTTTTTAACAATTTCCTGCAGCTTGGGGAAGAGCTGTCGTTCTTCCCACAAACCATTGACGTTCAAAGCAAGCCCAGTACGTATCATGACTTTGCGGGAGTATGAGAGTCCATCAGAATCTCTCTGCGAATTCACATCTTGAACAGCGAGTTTTGCCAGTCGCAAAAAGAAGTACTTTCCGGGATTCTCCAGCTTCCCAGACTTCGACCACTTTCCGCTGTCAATCATTTCCATTTTATGAGCCTCCCAACGCGTATTCCAAGCCTTCTTAATCTTCTGAATCACAAATGAATCCGCCGGCTGCACCAAATGAGTTGCGTTCTTCGGAAAGTATCTAACGTCGGTGTTGATTTCCTTTATGGCCTCCTGGAGATCAGGTGTCATCGCGTGTCCGCTACAATTGTCGACATACAACACTCTTTTCCTGTTGTGCGGCAATTTTCGAATCACTCTCTCCTCCTTGAACCACTGTGGTATCACCGTTGTGTCCATCCAACCTTTTGGACCAGTTCGATACGCTACGCCTGGTACGTCATCAGGAACATTTCGAACCGGATAGCTTCTTGCTTTGTTCTGGAATACCATGAACACCGGTTCAAGACGAGCATCACGTCCCCCGCTAATCCTTACAACCATTGTCATTCCCTCTCCACCAGAAACAACATCCGCATACTTGACTTCACTCTCTCCACAGAAGCCAAGAGTCTCTCGATTATCTATGTTGATAACAAAGTGCGTTTCATCAGCATTTTCTACATTGTCTTCTTCCAACTCTCCACGTCGAAAGGCTCTGCACAAAACACCCAGATGATAAGCAACTTCCCTGTGAATGAAATCTTCTTTCAGTGGCGACAGGAGATATTTTCCCGTCAGTGAGCGACTCACAATTCGGAAGCGATCGGTAAAGCCTTGTATCCATCGGCGATTAATGCATTCAGAAATTGGTTTGTTGCAACTGTTCTCGATTTGCAAGCGACTGTATGCAGCATTTGCAGAATTTAAGACAAGGTTTATGGCAAGAGAATGCATCGTCTTCCAATTGAACTTGACCCCAAGACGGCGGAGGCGGTCGAACTCACTAACCATATCGCTCTGAAGTGCTTCAACCCATGGGCGGATGTTTCTTCCTCTTACTTTCCTTGCTTTTAAATTTACTCTCTTCAGACCCTCATACGTATTTCTGGTGATTGAAGTTGTAAGATACCTGTCTGCATTTCCTTCTTCGCCGACAAATTGGTGTCGGTTTCGCCAAAGCCGGCTTGCCTTCATCAAGTTTTCCTTCTGCGAGCTACGGAACAGATGTGGGAACTGTTTTACAGCCCTCGATGCAATATGGTTTGATCCGGTTGCTTCTCGTTGTTCTATCATCCAGTGAACAATAGCTATGCGGTCTTTGATGGTCAGCACGTTGTGCAATTGATGTTTGTTGGCCGTGGATGCATCTTTCAGTGCACTCTCTTGTGGAGCATTTTGTTGAACATCTGTGTGTTCCCTTGGGGACAAGATTCTGCTGTTATCTGCTGTGCAATGATATGACTGGTGCTGAAATGCTTCTAATACGGGCGACGCCGTGGTTGGAATCATTGGTCTTGTGCGAACAACGTCTGCTTGTTGCCCAAATTGTGTGTGGACTGCAGAATTCAAACCATGCGGTCTGATAGACGTTACGGTGAAGGTGCCTGCGCGGGAATTGTGATGAAAACTGGGTACTGTTTCGGTTGTTAGTGCGCATTTTCGCGCCAATACTCAGGGCCCGTTTTAACAAAATTAAATCCTGTGCAATCTTTATTAGTGTGGCCCACATTATATAGAACAGAAGCGCTTTGGGTGCAACAAGATTTAATGTGGGCCACACTAAAAGACGTTGCCACACTAATTTCCCACCCACTTCATTTACGGTCACTGGGTGTAGTGCTAAAATGACTGCAGTGCCAGGCACCTGGCAGCTGTAACAGTGAATATGCAGCAGCATCCAATGAGCTCTGAGCTTTGCTGCTGCTGCTCCTGCTAAATGTTTGAATAGGTGGGGACGCAATGCGCCAAAGTAGAAATTGCATACACTGCAGAAGGCGTGCACGGAAATTTTTGGGCGCAACGCTTCCTGTCAAAGAAAAGCACCCTTTTCAAACACTAGCAAATCATTAAAATTGCGGGGTTTTAAGACAAAAGAAAGCAACCTCTAGCCGCAGACTGCGCTGGGCAGTGCTGTAGAGAAGTGATAAAAAGCGATTAGAAGAAAAACAAAGGGTACACTAAGCAAAATCAAAAAGCACGTATTTCAATTCAATGAATAAAGAACGCAAAAAATATAATTATCAATATGGAGGGATGAAGAACTAAGTAGCTGCAGAGAGCACTAGCTGGCGCTGGCCACAGGCATGATAAAACTTGTGTGCGCATTCACAGATGTAACCTGCAGGTCATGCAGGAGCAGCACATAATCTTTCTTTCAAACATGACACAATGCAACTTGAAACTGACCCACGCAGAAGAAATAAAATTGCACATCCACAACAAATCCATCAAAGGTTTTTTCTTGTTTCTTGTGAGCAGTAGCTGCAAATATGAGATGAATGGGGAACTAACTTCCAATCATGCAAGTTTCTGTGAAATAAAACTCGAATTTGATATGTTGTAGAAGCTGTCGTTCCAAAATTTGTCCGTCTTTGTCAAAGCAAGCCCTCTGCATCGTTAAGTGATCGGCACGCTTGACTAAAGACCGTTTTGCGTTGAAACCAGTGAGATACAGCACGTTCTACATTACCATAACTGGCACACTGATTTTCAAGTCCAAGTTATGAGGCCGGACTTCAATAGGCGCATAATGATATGCAACCTCGGGAACCATAGTACTGGCGAATTCAGACTGTGGGTTCTATCCACCATCAGGTTGCACATTTGTTGCTGACGGAAGAGTGAAGCGCTCACCAGCAACCAGATCTAGCGCTGCCGCATTATGTCCGTCGACCAACTGGTTTGTCGAGGCAATGAAAATTTTGCTGAGATCCACGTTTTACTTGCGTCGTGTTGTGAGCCACTTCCACAGGAATTGATAGGCGGTTTGCATGGCACCGGTAGATTTTAGTAGTTATTGAGCGTTGTTGGATATTGTTTTGCGTGCAATGGAACGTAACAGCGACGAAAATACCAGATCATTGGCTTGGCGTACTTGTTCGGTGAGATTTAGCACTTTCACCGAGCACAATCTCCACAGAGCACTCTTACACGGCAATAACTCGAGATGTTTTGTGTACAAGCGTCTTAAATGTCTACTTGGCTCGGCCTCCATGTACACCCGTGGCACCATTGGAAGCAGCTGGGAGTAGTTGTCGGATACAATGGTGGTCAAGCCTCCAAACGTAGGTGGGTTTTCCATTCCACTGCAGCAAATATCTTTGAGCAATTCATCCATGAGTTCAAAGAGCTTTCGTGGGAACATGGACCCCTCATCCAATACGAGCAGTTGTATTTAGCGTAGCAGTTCTGCACGTTGAGATCGGGGACCGTACTTTGAAAAAGTGGCTGTAGTGCTCCTTGTGCTGTCCCGATCAGCTACAACAAGTCCGAGCAAGCTATGTAACGTGTGGCCACCTTCGTATAACGACGCTGCAATGCCTGTTGTAACAGTTATTTTGGAGAGCATTCCTTCAGACTCAGCGATATCACGAAGGAGGTTGAGCACGTATGCCTTTTCGGTTGCTGTGGATCCCTGCACAAGGAACACGTTTCCAGGAATCCTTGTTTGCTCTTGCAGCGCCTGCCGTTGTTAAAATGCGGCAGTGACGTTGTCAATGACTTGTCTTTGGCGAGTTTTTAAGGTGGCGTACCTTGACTGAAACGTTGACAAATTTCGCACCACTCGCGCGTTTCGAGTTGTTGTAGCTCGATTCGCCTCAGTCAATGCTGCATGGTTCTGCTGTAGGTGTTGGGAGAAGAAGCTGTGATCGCGAAGCAGTCTTCCTCCGTGTCGGTCTGAGATCTCCATCACACGTTGAAACATTTCTTGCTTTCGTTGCTGTTCATCTCCTGTATGTATGTCGCTACAAAGCACCTTCCAGTTTTCGCTGGCCATTTTCTCTGGGTCTGCGCCTTGTTGGTATAGTGTCACAACCAGACGTCGTAGCTCGGAGGGCGTACTGTAGATATGCACTGCTTCTTGGAATGCAATATCAAACTCGGATCCGTCCGCGAGCAGTCCGCTTACAATCGCAGTTTCACGATACGTTCCATACTGGTGTCCGTTGAATGTACTTGCGTCTTCATAAGAGCTCGAGCCGTGATTCATGAGCAGCAAGCGCAGAGCAAAGAGCTCAATGTTGGACCATGAAACATTTCTGATCCTTGAGACGCACCGCTCGTCTTCCCTGCGCTCTACAACGTACATGAGCGGATCGGAGTCGTCTGTGGGCACCTGAGTGCTCTCTTCGTCGTATTGGCTAAGCATGCAGGCTGTAACGGTGCGATACATTCGAACTTTTTCAAAGTAGGAAAGGTAGTCGAGGTTTGCATATGCTTCGGGCCTTGCAAAGTATCTCTCCAACGTTGACGGTAGCGATGCGGAATGGACTTGATTTAGACGTCTGAGCAGAAAAATTCGCTCTCCTTCCAAGTA
This sequence comes from Gracilariopsis chorda, assembly GCA_003194525.1. Taxonomy (NCBI): domain Eukaryota; phylum Rhodophyta; class Florideophyceae; order Gracilariales; family Gracilariaceae; genus Gracilariopsis; species Gracilariopsis chorda. Next base: position 223,679 of record NBIV01000086.1, read on the forward strand.
AATGGCCAGTCGCTCTACTTTTGGTACGATGTCAACATGTCGAAACTCGAAAATTCTCCAAGCTGCATTGACGGGGCACACCACAAGCGCTCGCATGTATGCACGAATGTCGTTCTGCACCTGTGGCTCTTGTTGCTGCTAATTCTGTGTGCCTGTGTCATTAGCACCACTCTCATTGAGCACCACCTCCTGAGCTTTGGCTGCTTAAACGCGTAATTCATCAGATAAGCCACTGCACCCCCTTCTTGGGTGCGTTCTATGTTAATATGAGAGCAGTACTTCTTGGTCAGAGTTGGGTTGTACAGCACAATCTTGAGGTCACGTTGCCTTCTTCTGCGGTAGACAACGCGATTCGTGCCTTCTTCAATGTACGTCTCCGGCACAATCATGTTGCGGTCTTATCCAAACTTGCACCGCCCAGCGCGATTACGGCAAGGGGGATAGTGGTGGTGCCTGTGCATGGAACGAATGACAGCACGCAACGCTTCGTCCTCTCCTGGAAGGAGAAGTTGTGCACGAATCAGCTCGTTGATCACATCAACGTCTTCAATCACGCCTCCATCGAGCCACGCGAAGATGTGGTGATGAGGCACATTCCCCTCTTGAAACTCGAGCTTTGATGCAAGCCCCAGGCACTTAAATCCAAAGATGTGCTCCAAGGATTTCTCTAAGTCCTTCATGAAGTCGTTTTTGTACTGGTTGTACACCCTTCCAATCAGATCCGGTCAGTCAAACGGTCGAGGGGGGTTACTCTGTGCCGTAAATGCGCTCCGATTGTTGGTATCCATACCAATGCGCTGGATGTCCTTTCTCCAGATGTTCATGGTGGTTTTAATGAAAAGAGAAGGCGGTCCTCTCTGCGCTACGATCGCCTGTACATCCATTCGCTTGTTATTCCAGTACGCTGCTGAGCTGACCAAGTCATCGGGCAGAAATATACGTCCCATTTGTGCGAACTGTGATGGTGACACATGACCTGATTGCTGTTGGGCCTGCCGGATCTCTTGCTCTTGTGCAATACTTGCCTGTTGTTCTCTCTTCAGGAAACGTAGTTGCATTTCCTCAATGTTTTTGTGCGTGCGGAGCATCCACATCTGCATCAACAGTCCACTATTTAGGAGGATTTTGTCTGAGTACAGACGTCGCTTTGCGTTCTCAGCACAGGTGAGCTTTCAGAGCTTCCAATCGTTGACGCTGAGACCTGACCTTTGCTGTATGGAGTTCCTTGCATCCAGAAACAGGGCGATGTTAAACAGTTCTTGCTGATCATCGTACGGGTAGAGAAGAGGGAAAGTGGCATTTTCTGCAAGTTTGAATGCCGGTTTTAGAAGTAGGTACCGCACTTGCGCATTGTTTGGGGCATTTGCAGTCGCCCCTGCTCCAGCAGCAGCAGCACTCGTCACTGCAGCGTGCTCTTTGGTTACCATTTATTCTACCAAGCGCGGTACTTGAGACTCCACTTGATACAGGCCAGTTGGATTCACGACGAGCGTTCTCATCATGGTTGGCCCGCCACCAGGAACATCTTCAGGGAGAGGGCCAGCACCTGCGTGCGGAGCACTGACTGTGGCACTGGTTCCTTCGTAACCACGTACGACTACTCCCTCTTCTGCTGCCTGCATGCTGATATCGACGGCGGTATCTGCATTATGTTGTTGTTTTTGCGTGCTAAGCATGGATCGGTACCGCTCGCGCACCATCTATGGCTTGGGCTGGATCACATCGTAAAACTTGGGCACGATATCTCGTACGTTGATATCTTGAATTAACGCACGAAAATTGGCACGCGCATATTGAGAGGGATCCAAGGAAGGCGGACCGGTACCCCACAGAAAGCTGTAGCGCATGTTGTTCTGGTTCTGCGTGGGCAGAGCGAGAGCTGCGTTGCCCTCAAGTCTGAGAAAGGAGGGACTGCCTGCCGTCACATACGACATGTACATGAACGCTTGCGTCGTCGCGAAGAGCATATTCAAGTTGAGGAAATGGCTGTTGAAGGCTCTCAGGCTATAAAGATTGCGAACCAACTCACTGCTATGCCTTCTGCAGAACTTGACGCCCCATGCTGACATTCTTTTAATTCCAGAGCACACTCCAGTGACCTCTGTTCCAAGAAAAACACAACCACAATACATGCAGCTATGAATTTTCAATGTCCAGTCCGCGTACGGGCAGGAGGAGAGCGTGTGTGAGTGTTCGCCGCATCTTCTGCATCGCCTTTGACCTGCAGTGGGAAGCGTCTCAAACTCCGGCACGCTTGCATGGATGGCCGTATCATTCCTCGCTTGAGCTGCCACGGAATCCCAAGCGTAGTACACGCGATAGAGTCCTCGATCAGGACGCCCAGCACAGTGCATGACCATCGTATCAAGCTGTCGCTGTGGTTGAGGCTGCGGCTGGTGTGTTGTAGCCGGTGTGATTTCATCCGCTTCCACCTCCATCGGAATGGACATCTGTTGTTCTTCCTGTTCAGCTTGTGGCAACGCAGGCTGCGGCGGCGGGTGTGAGGGAGCTGGGGTGATCTCATCCTCTTCCACTTCCATCGGGACTGGCATCTGCTCTTCCTCTTGTTCAGCTTGTGGCAGAGCAGGGTGCTGTGGTGGCGGTGGCTGTGAGGGAGCAGGGATGATCTCATCCTCTTCCACTTCCATCGCAACAGGCATCTGTTCTGAGGCATCGTTGGGAGAGGGGGAGGCATCGGAGGCGGTGGGATGTGACTTGGAAGGCCTCTCACAAACTCCAGAAATCCAGGAATTGGGCACGATGTTGGTAGATCTGTGGCAGCTGACCCACTGGCTCCAGTGGCGCTTTTGCTAGCTGCTGCTGCAACCGAAGTAGGTGCAGGAGTAATTTTGTCTTCTTCAACCGCTGGAACAATAGGTCCTTGAACGTGGGCTCCGCTCTCATTTACTCCCAACTCATCTGGAGCTGGAGGCGCTGGTGCTCTTCGGGGTCTTCCAGCTCCTGCCCGTGCTCCACCACTGCCGACGCGACGACCACCAGCGTTTTGCCTTGAACACCCTGAGTTCAACCTGGCACCTCCAGAATTGTCTCTGGCACCTCCCGAGTTAGATCGGACGCCACCAGAGGTCAGACGTCGCCCTCCTCTCGTCATTTCAATTTGCCAAAGAAAAGAAAAAACAATTCTATGTTTTTAAACTATTAAAGAATTTGCCAGAGTTCCAGAATAATGCCCAATAAAACACAAAGTTGAAAGTGAAAAAATGGTTGCACTTTGTTGCGTTGCATTCACCGGGCCTAGTAGCATGCAGCAATTAAAAAACATTGCTGCAAGGCTTATATTTACCCGATGCAGTCGTGCGCAGCACAGGGACTCTCGAACCACTCCTGTTGGATTATAACGGGCGGAGTGAGCCCAGCCGGTTTTCAAGCCGTTTGATGTTTAACCCGCGTCCGGTTGTAAGGATTGGTCTGCCTTACTCACACACCGAAGTGTGCTTTCCGGCCGCAAGAGGTACAACATGGCGGCCGCCCCGGACCCTGCACAGCAAGCTGGTATTAGGTCTGGTAAACCCTCAGACTTCCTGATCGTCGTCAAACGACCAGTATACCACAGGGGAGCACCTGACCTTTCCCAGATCCGTGGTACTTAGTGGGTTACTATTGTGGCGACCTGCACACGAGCTCGGCCTTGCCTACGTCCCAGGCCAGCAACCAGTGCCCACAGTAGCAAAAGGTTACGACACTGCGCTATTGGCCAAGCGTGAATGGGATGGAAAATAGTGGTTAGGGTCAGCAAGCGAGATGCATTTGGCACTGCGCCAGTGTAGTATATACCTCTGTTGCAGGCATGTCTGCAATGAAACTTCAGTATACACTGCACAGGCGCAGTGCAATTTGCCACGTGTTGGAATGAACCGCTGGGTTTTTGCTGCTGAGTGGCTGGAACTGCAATTTGATTGTATTGCAAGCCATTCAGCAGCCATTGTACAGTCAACATGCAGCAGCAGCAGCTATTTAACCGAACGCTTTGCTGCTGCTGCTGCTGCTAAAGTTTTTAGATGGTAGGGAGGCGTTGCGCCAAATGGGCGTTTTGCATGCGCAAACGGGGGCGTGCAAAGCGAATTTGTGGCGCAACGCCTCCCGTCAGTCAACAACACCCCCTCATACATGAGCAAATCATTAAGAGGGGGGGTGTTGAGACAAGAGGAAGCGACCTTCGGCCGCGATGCGCGCTGCGATGGAGGAGTGATAAACAGCGGTGAGAAGAAAAAAAGGGTGGAGAAAGCAAAAGCAGAAAAGCAAGTAGTTTAATTCAATGAATGAAAAGCGCAAGAAATATGATTATGGTTGTGGAGGGATGCAGAACTGAATGGCTTCAGGCAGCACTGGTTTGACGATGGGCACAGTCATGAGATGAATTGTGTGCGCATTTGTGGATGTAAGCTGCAGGTCATGCAGGAGTAGCACATGGTCGTTCCGTCGAACTCGCGACAATGCGACATACAACTGACCGGCGCAGAAGAAATTGGATCGTACATTCACAACCAAGCCATCCAAGGTTTTTCCCTTTCCTTTATGAACTGTATCTGCAAACGCAAGAAGAATGGGGAACTGCCTTCGAGTCATGCGAATGTCTGCGAAAGAAAACTCGATGTCGATACGATGCAGGAGCTGTCGTTCGAGCACCTGTCTGTTCTCGTCGAATCGAGCCACCTGCATCGTAAATTGATCGACACGCGCGACCACGAACAGCTTTCCGTTCACCACAGCGGGATGCAGCACGTTCCGAATGACCATAACTGGCACATCAATCTTCAAGTCCAAGGTATGAGGCGGTACTCCAGTAGGCGCATACTGATATGCAAACTCGGGGACGATAGAACTGGCGAAGTCAAACTCTGGATTCTATCCACGATCAGGTTGTAGCGTCGTAGCTGACGGAAGAGTGAAGCGTTCACCAGGAAATAGATCTAGCACTGCCGCATTGTGTTCGTCAACCAACTGGTTTGTGGAGGCAATGAGCATTTTGCTGAGATCCACATCCTCCTTGCGTCGTGTTGTGAGCCACTTCCACAGGAATTGGTAGGCGGTTTGCATGCCACCGGTAGATCTGAGTGGTAGTGGAGCGTTGTTGGATATTGTGTTGCGTGCAATGGAACGTAACAGCGATGAAAATGCCGGATCATCCGCTTGGCGTACTTGTTCCGTGAGGTACAGCACTTGAACCGAGCACAATGTCCACAGATCACTCTTCCACGGCAATTCGTTGAGAATGTTTGTGTACACCCGTCTCACATTTCCACTTGGCTCGGCCTCCATGTACACCTGCGGCACCACTGAAAGCAGCTGGGAGTAGTCGCCCGATAGAATGATGGTCAAGCCCCCAAACGGTGGCGGGTTTTCCATTCCACTGCAGCGAAGATCTTTGAACAACGCATCCATGAGTTCGAAAACCTTTCGTAAGAGCATGTACGCCTCATCCAAGACGAGCAGTTGTATTTCGCGTAGCAGTTCTGCACGTTGAGATCGGGGACTGTACTTTGACAAAGTGGCTGTAGTGCTGCTTGTGTTGTCCCTCTCAGCTACACCGAGTCCAAGCAGGCTATGTAAAGTGCGGCCACCTTCGTACAACGAAGCTGCAATGCCTGTTGTAGCAGTCATTTCAGAGAGCATTCCATCCGACTCAACAATATCACGAAGGAGGTTGAGCACGTATGTCTTTCCAGTTCCTGCAGATCCTTGCACAAAGAACACGTTTCCAGGAGTACTTGTTCGCTCCTGCAGCGCCTGTCGTTGTTGCAATGCGGCAATGACAGTGTCAATGACTTGTCTTTGGCGAGGTTTTAAGTTGGCGTACCTTGACTGCAAAGTTGACGAATTTCGCACCACTCGCGCGTTTAGAGTTGTTGTAGCTCGATTCGCCTCAGTCAATGCTGTATGATCCTGCTGTAGGTGTTGGGAGAAGAAGCTGTGATCGCGAATCAGTCGCCCACCGTGACGGTCTGAGATCTCCACCACACGTCGATACCATTTCTTGCTTTCTTTGCTGCTCATCTCCTGTATGTATGTCGCTACATAGCGCCTCCCAGTTTTAGACGGCCATTGTTTCTGGGTCTGCCCCTTGTTGGTATAGTGTCACAACCAGACGTCGTAGCTCGGAGGGCGTGCTGTAGATCTGCACTGCTTCTTGAAATGCAATATCAAACTCGGATCCGTCCGCGAGCAGTCCGATCACAATTGCAGTTCCACGATACGTTCCATACTGCTGTCCGTTGAAAGTCCTTGCGTCTTCATAAGAGCTCGAGCCGTGATTCATGAGCGGCAAGCGCAGAGCAAAGAGCTCAATATCCGACGGTGAAACACCTCTGATCCTTGCGAAGCACTGCTCGTCTTCCGTGCGCTCTACCACGTACATGGCCGGATCGCAGTCGCCTGTGGGCATTTGAGTGCTGTTTCCGTCGTATTCGTTAAGCACGCGGGCTGGAAGCGTGCGATACAATCGATCGTTTTCAAAGTACGAAAGGTAGTCGAGGTTCGCGCATGCTTCGGGCCTTGCAAAGTATCTCTCCAACGTAGACGGCGGCGATACGGAATGCGTTTAATTTGGACCTCTGAGCAGAAACGGTCGCTCTCCTTCCAAGTGAATGGCCAGTCGCTCTACATTTGGTACGATGTGAACATGTCAAAACTCGAAAATTCTCCAAGCTACGATGACGGCGCCCACCACACTCGCTCGCATGTGTGCACGAATGTCATTCTGCGCCTGCGGCTCTTGTTGCTGGTCGTTGTGTGCGCCTGTCTCATTAGAACCACTCACATTGAGCACTAACTCCTGAGCTTTGGGCTGCTTAAACGCGTACTTCATCAGATAAGCCACTGCGCCCCTCCTTGCGTGCGTTCTACGTTGATATGAGAGCGGTACTTCTTGGTCAGAGTTGGGTTGTACGGCACAATCTTGAGGAAATGTTGCCTTCTTCTGCAGTAGACCACGCGATTCGTGCCTTCTTCAATGTACGTCTCCGGCACAATCATGTTGCGGTCGTATCCAAACTTGCAACGCCCAGCGCGATTCCGGCCATAGGGTGAGTGGCGATGCCTGTGCATGGAACGAATAAGAGCATGCAACGCGTCTTCTTCACCTGGAAGAGGAAGTTCTGTACGGAGGAGCTCGTTGATCACATCAACGTCTTCAATCACGCCTCCTTCGAGCAACACGAGCATGTGGTGATGAGGCACATTGCGCTCTTGAAACTCGAGCTTTGATGCAAGCCCTAGGCATTTCAATCCAGAGATCTGCTCCGAGTTCTTCTCCAAGTCGTTCATGAAGTAGATTGCGTACTGGTTGTACACCCTTGCAATCAGATCAGGTCAGTCAAACGGTCAAGGGTGGTTACTCTGTGCCGTAAATGCACTCCGATTGCTGGTATCCGTACCAAGGCGCTGGATGTCCTCTCTCCAGATTTCCATGGTGATTGTAATGAAAAGAGAAGGCAGTCCTCTCCGCGCTACGATCGCCTGTACATCCATGTGCTTGTTTTTCCTGTACGATGCTGAGTTGACCAAGTCATCGGGCAGAAATATGCGTCCCCTTTGTGCGAACTGTGATGGTGACACATGAGCTGTTTGCTGTTGTGCTTGCTGGATCTCTTGCTCTTGTACAATACATACCTGTTGTTCTCTCTCCAGGAAGCGTAGTCGAATTTCCTCAATGTTTTTGTGAGTGCGGAGCATCCACATCTGCATCAATGGTCCACTGTTGAGGAGGATGTTGTCCGAGTACAGACGTTGCTTTGCGTTCTGAGCCCAGGTGAGCTTTCGGAGCTTCCACTCGTTGACGCTGAGACCTGAGCTTTGCTTTGTGGCGTTCCTTGCATCCAGGAACAGGCCAATGTCAAACGGGCCGTGCCGATCCCCGTACGGGTAGAGAAGAGGGAAAGTGCCCTTCTCTGCAAGTTTGGATGCCGGTTTTAGAAGTCGGTACTGCACTTGCGCATTGTTTTGAGCCATTCTCAGTCGCCTCTGCACCAGCAGCAACAGTAGCTACTGCAGCGTGCTCTTTGGTTACGATTTATTCTACAAAGCGCGGTACCGGAGACTCTACTTGGTACAGGCCGGTCGGATCACCCAAGAGTGTTCTCATCATGGTTGGACCCCCACCAGGAACATCTTGAAGGAGAATGCCGGCAGTTGCATGAAGAGTACTGACTGTAGCACTTCGGGTGCCTTCGTATCCACGTACTACTACTCCTTGTTCCGCTTCTTGAACGCTGATATCCCCAGCGGTCTCCGCATTTTGTTTTTGTTGTTGCTGTTGCATGCTAAGCAAGAATCAGTAACGTTCGCGCATAACGTCGGGCTTCGGCTGGAGCACATCGTAGAACTTGAGTACAATATCTCTTACGTTGATGTCCTGAATGAACCCACGCATATTGGCACTAGAATAGTGAGATGGATCTAAGGAAGGCGGACCGGTACCACACAAAAAGCTGTAGTTCGTGTTGTTCTGGTTCTGCGTGGGCAGAGCGAGAGCTGCTTTTCCCTCAAGTCTGAGAAAGGAGGGACCACCTCCCGTCACATAAGACATGTCCATGAACGCTTGCATCGTCACGAAGAGCGTATTCAAGTTGAGAAAATGGCTGTAGAAGGCTCTCAGGCTATGAAGACTACGAACCAACTCACTACTATGCCTTCTGCGGAACGTGACGCCCCATCCTGACATTCTTTTCATACCACAGCACACGTCATTGGTCTCTTGGCCAAGCAAAACGCATCCGCAGTACTTGCAGCTATGAACTTTCAATGTCCAGTCCGCGTACGGGCAGGAGTAGAGCGTTTGTGAGTGTTCGCCGCATCTTCCGCATCGCCTTTCACCCACAGTGGAAAGCGTCTCAAACTCTGGAACACTTGCACGCATGGCTGGATCATTCCAAACTTCATCAGCCGCGGTATCCCACGCATAGTTCACGCGATACAGTCCTCTATCCGGACGTCCAGCACACTGCTTGAGAGTCGTATCACGATGCTGCTGTGGGTGCTGCCACTGCTGTAGCTGCTGCCATGGCGGTTGTAAGGGAGCAGGAGTCATCTCATCTTCTTCAAATTCCATGAGAACTGGCATCTGCTGTAATTGTTGTTCGGCTTGTGGCAGAGCAGGTTGCTGTGGTGGCTGTGAGGGGGCGGGAGTGAGCTCATCCTCTTCCACTTCCGTCAGAATGGGCATCTGGTGTTCTTCTTCAACTTGCCGCAGAGGGTGCGCATCTGTCAGCACTGTTTTGTGGGCCTCATCATCGACAGCAGGCCCAGGCATTGGTCGGAGAGATAGAGGCATAGGAGAGCAAGTTAGTCTTGATGTGGGCCTGGAACCACTTGCTACAGCGACGCACGTAGGTGCAGGAGAAATTTCGTCCTCTTCTACAGCTGGAACAATGGGTCCTTGCACGTGTGCTCCGCTCTCATTTACCGGCATGTCATCTGGAGCGGGAGGAACTGGCAGTCGTTGAGGTCGTCCAGCTCCTGGCCTTGCGCCGCCTGAGTTCACTCTGGTCCCTCCCGAATTGGCTCTGGCACCACCGGAATTGACTATAGCCCCTGTAGAACTGGCTCCAGCGCCTCCAGCGTTTGCTCGAGAACCTCTAGCATTCTGTCTGGCCCGTCCAGAATTGGCTCTGGCACCTCCAGAATCTTCTCTGCCACCTCTGGCATTGGCTGGAGCATCCCCGGTATTGGCTCGTGCACCACCAGAATTGGCTCTGGCACCTCCAAAATTCGCTCGTGCACCTCCAGAGTTCGGGCTGGACCCACCAACGTTTGGAGGTGGACCTCCCCGCGTCATTTCTTTTTAACATAAAAAGAAGCAATTAATTCAATTTTTTTAAACAGCTAAAAAATTTGACAAGGTTCCAAAATTATCTCCAATATAACACAAAGTTGAAAGTGAACAAATGGTTGTAGTTTGTTGCTTTGCATCCACCGGGTCTAGTCGCATGAGCAATTTAAGAAAAATGCTGCAAGACTTATATTTACCCAATGCAGTCACGCGCAGCACAGGGACTCTCCACACACTCCTGTTGGATTATGACGGGCGGAATGTGTCCAGCCGGTTTTCAAGCCTTTTGATGTTTAACTAGCGTCCGGTTGTAAGGATTGGTCTGCCTTTACTCGCACACCGAAGTTGGCTTTCCGGCCCCAAGCGGTACGACACGGCAGCCGTCCCGGACCCTGCACAGCAAGCCATTATTAGGTCCGAGAAACCCTTAGACTTCCTGGATCGCCATCAAACGACCATTCTACCACAGAGGAGCACCTGAACTTTCCCAGATCTGTGGTACTTAGTGGGGTACTCTTGTGGCGACCTGCACACGAGCTCGACCTTGCCTAGGTCCCAGGCCAGCAACAGTGCCCAAAGTACCAAAAGGGTACGACACAGCGCTATTGGCCAGGCCTCAATGGGATGCAAAATAGTGGTTATAGTCAGCAAGCGAGATGCATTCGGCACTCTGCCAGTGCAGTATATATGCTCTGTGAATTGTGCTGCACTGGCGCGACGCAGAAAGGCAGCGAGGTGTCGTGCAAGCCAGCTACTGCTGAGTGGTTGGCACTGCAGTCATTTACTGCAGTGCCAGCCGCTCAGCAGCAGTGGCAGTCAACAAACAACCGCAGCCAATAAGCTTTGAGATTTGCTGCTGCTGCTGCTGGTGAGTTTTTTGAATGGCAAGGAGGCGTTGCGCCAAAAGCGGTTATTGGACGCGCTGAAGGAGCCGAGTGGGCGTGTTTATTGGCGCAACGCCTCCATTCAATCAACATGTACGCCCTCATACGCTTGCAAAAGTATAGAATGGAGAAATACCTCTGAATAATTTGCGTGCCTTCTTTGCGCTTTTCAACATTTCTATGAAAAAAGGCTGCAAAAAGTGTTTCATCGTATTATGAGAGATAAACAATTCTGTGAAGTTGTATGACGGCCGTTCCAAACAAGCATTCTGACGTCGCAGCGTACAAGAGCTTTGACCCCTGGGAGATGCTGGAAATGGCAGAGTTTACACGAAAGAGTAGAAGTGCCTTGCTTCGGCAAAAGAGGTTTAGAACTACTTGAAATGCAAGAAACCACAAAAGGAAAATAAATTATGAAGACGTTATTGTGAAACAAAAAACTCAACAAATCACGGACCAAGTAAAATTTCAAAAATTTCATAACAGAAACATATATGTCATATCTTCAAATAATTTTGGGAAGTAACAGTATCGTAGATACTAAAATACCAACATACAGTTTTGATAGAATTTTTTATTGTTTTTCGATATTATTCCACTTCAATGGCAAAACGTTCTTTCAAGAAACAATACCTTTTGAGTTAATGTGAATTTCTTCAATGATTAGCGATGAAAATATATCTTGCAAATTGCATGTAAGGAATATGTCGCGTTCATAGATCAATTATGAAGAGGCACCTGCGTTCTGTATCTGCCAATATCAAAGTGAACGTATTGTAGCATTTACAACCGACACTGATGCCGTGTTGAACTCTGCAAAGCAAAGAAAAAGTAAAACGAGGTCACCAAAACACCAAGAGGTTTACTAAAGTAATTTCTAAATGTATAGAAAACTATATAAAGTACTAAAACCCTCTGAAAGTTATTAGCAAAAATGGAATTTATGAACCAATAGAAAACCAAACAAAAGCAAACATCTATGCACAAAAACCATCGACATTTATATTGCACTCACCGCTTTTACTCGAACAATTTTGTGTCATAAAAAGATTTGTTCGATAAAGCTTAAAAAACTGTCTTACAACTCTCAATAAGTAGCCCAACGATCACAGCAAGAGCATGAAACACTGTCGTATAGGAAGATAAGGTGTGCGCAAAGGTAGAAATCAAAACCGAAAACCATTTCAGACGGATTAGGGTTTCATTGCGAGCTCTAACATTTTTCGCACTCCTATAAGACACTTATATCCCCCAACCGCCGTCAAGTAGGCATTTTTTAATCTTCGTACCCTCTAACAGCTATAAAGTTTATATTTATCTCTAGTGCATATTTCAAAGCAGTTTAAAGTATTTTAAAACCAGGACAATTTCCAAACAAAAAGAGATTATACATCCAGAAACGTTTGAGGGCAAAGATTGACAAAACAGTATTAAATGGCAGTCCCGGCCCATTGAATTTATTTTTTATGTTAAATGGTGAGGGCTACCAAACGTAAGAATTTGTGCAGTCAGAAAAACATTTTACCTTTCATTATGCCTTATATTGTAATGTAACTGCTCACAAGATCTATTGCTTAGTTAGCATTGCAAAAATATACGTTTAATAAATAGAAAACAACTTACATACTTTCCATTACTTCTTAAATAGACGAGCTAATATACCTAGTATCGTATAGGTTTCTCGTAGGCCTTTTGCATACATTTCAGATCATTTTCTAAAGCATACGTTTATAGAATCATTAAAGTCCTCATTAAATGTTTTAAATTTGATTTTTCGGGTAAATTAAGTTAAATGTTTTCAAAAGGATTTCATAGAGTTTTGACGGGGCTAAAAAGATAAAACAAAATTGACGATAACTCTCAAAACGGTGTAATCCGGGAGCAGAGCTAAGGTCAGGATACCCAGTGTGATCGTATACCACATCAAACATTTGAATGAAAGATAAATGGCTGCCATTCATGCTTGAACACAGAGAACAGAACAAAACCCCAAAATGTACATTCGTGTGGCAAACGATCGAAAGTCTGTAACATTCTTATGTAGATGTACGAACTCATCATTCAAAATCATATGTCGGTTGTACAAATATATATACGGAGGGAATGTTTGAAGCTGAAAGTGCGTCACGATAAGTATAAAGTTTAAATCCTGGGTTCCATTTTACTGTAAGACGGTCATTGCAAAAATTCAATATGAAGACCAAATTCAATCCTTTTGTTCCAATTTACACTTTTCATCAACCCCATTACGACAGATGATGGCGAGCCTGAACAGAAAATAAACAGTATTATGCTTCTGAACAGGCCATAAAAATAAAGATGTTAGAAATAAGGGACTTTGCATCTTCAGAAATGCAAACAGTTCTAGAACAGCTGTGTAGTTCACGAAACGTTTGGAAGTTAGTTGTAGAAATTTTGGCTTTAACTGTATTATGAAAACTTTGGTTTTGCTCAAAAACACCATTCTTTCCTTTCGTGATATACCATACCTTTGTTAAAATCGTCTAGATATGTTCCTTTTCGCGGCCTATATGCACATAGAAGCTTAGCTTAGGACAAATCTGTTTGGATTGCACATCACAGCTCACAAGTACCGAGAATAACGACGAAAAGAGAATGAAGAATAGGAAAACATCGAAACACGAATGCTTTCATCTTACTTTCGTTCTGAACGTAGTACTCTTAATTAATTTATACTCCACTATTAATAAGATAAGTAACTTTCGAAGCTTTGTAAAGTTAAAGGCATGTATAGCGCTTAACTCATGAATCAAACTAACTATCCAAAAAGGCACTTCCCCAAACTCATTCGAAGTTGGGGTATGATCCATCTCACACGAGTGAAAATATTCTTCTTTTGCCTGTTAGAGGACTATCTTCGGGACCAGGGTGGTACCAAACACGATGCATGCAACATGATTATGGACAAATTTCAAGACACAGAGCAACTAGTACACAGCTGCACCTGCATTGCAGTGCTGCTATTGTATTTTTGAAATGGCAAAAGCTTGATGTTGAGATTTAAGCCAAGTCGTCGAGAATAACCATCACCTTTGTCTCTTCATCCTCACAACCGAATCATCATCATGGCCGGACTTTCCGAAGACTCAACTGCTATGAAGCTCCTGCTCCATAAATTTGAAAAGAATCTTATTTGTGTGGGCGACCAACCAAACGATGTCTGGCATTCAGAGGAAGGGTTTCAGAAACATAAGCTGAACAACTTTCGCGCTCATATTAACCGCATTCGCAAAAAATGGCTAAGATCTAAATGACACAATGGTAAAATTGTGATGAATACAATAGAAAGATACAAACTAATTCTCTTTAGATCGCGGTGCAGAGGATTTAAATCAGCGAAGCACAAATTCTGTTTTTAAGCGTCTTCGCAATGCATCGGATGATTCTGATGAATACTATGATATTTCGGAGTTCAGCGTTGGGGATCAAGGACGTGAGCTTTTATTTGGGTCGAACGACTTCAAGCTGTTATACGTGATATCTGTCTGGTCTGAACCTATGAAAACAGTACATGGAGCAACAATTGCCATTCTGTTGCCTTTAAAAGCAGAACAACGCGCGGTTTCTGTTCATGTTGTGGATGAAGGAGAATATTTGGCGCTCAGCAAAGTGGGTTTCCACCAAAAATTATGTGAAAATGCAGAATTTTCATTCATAATTGTAGGATTTTACAACTCACTGAAACGTTTAAGAGAAAAGAGTTTGGACAGTGTGAAGTCCGTTGCCCGAATTGCAATCCCTTTTCCCGTACAGACAAACATCGTTTATAAATTCACATTACCATGGGTGGGAAATGCAACTCATATGGTGTATGTGGATCATCGACAGGCAGGCATTCAAGAATAAGCCAAAAAGAACTACAATACACCATTTCATGTATCTTGAACCTCTGACTGATATATGAATGATGTCAGTAAAACTTGGGTCTTTAGCTTTTTTTTTTGTTCATACTCAATATCTCGTAGCTGACCTTTTGAATACGGTTAGACTTCATTACATGTAACAATTAAAGCAGGTAAAAGAAATGGTTTACATTTGTGCAAACAAGATCCTTTTGAGACCGACTTGTATATATCTGGTTTCTATTAAGTTTTAAGTACAGCATTTTTAGGCTCTCTTCCAAAAAAAGAAGTTGGGCTGAGAACTGATTGGCTTGTATGCAATAAACTGCATTGGTTCAGCCTAGAGTATGCAGACGTCACGTTTTTCTAATTTATGGGTCAAGTTGGTATATCCTCGTACTCTAATCTTTTTCGAAGTACATATCTTTTCTGTATATAGACGGCGAAGGATATTCTATGAATTATAACAAGAACATACTACAGAAATTGCAATAAATCATGACTACACAACCTTAATTAACCTATGTTCTAGAGTTTATTTTATTCTCATCCAAGTATATGGTCTAGATTGTAGGCTAAAATTGGAACTTCCCAATTTCGCTAGCATTATATCAGGGCATTACAAAACATTAAACGACCATAACAAGAAATTAGCACAATCCCGTGTTTTCTCGCTGTAGAGCAATGTACCACTTGGGAGACCAATCACTATCAACGAAGCTAACAGCAGGCAGAGCCTAACAGGAGGAGCCTAACATGCTCAGAATATTTTGAATCTAGAGCTCAGTTCTATGCTTCCAACTGAAATACGACTATTCGGCGATGCCCACAGCTCCCAAACAGATAATTCTCGAATGGACGTACAACCAACATGTCGGGCTCGACAGAAAACCTACGTCTCCACCGAAAACCTCGCGTGATAACTGAGAAGGTGCGTACAGCTCCAATATGGGACCAGCGCCCGCACATGGGCCTGTGCTTGCGTCATGTACGACGTTTTGACCAAACAACTAACTGGTGGGAACAGGAAAGCAGAGTACCGGTGAAATTGCGCCAGAAGCCAAACGTGTACGTCGGCTACAGCTGCGCTGTCTGGCACTCAGAGTGAGTGATGCCCACTAACCGGGGTTGGCGTCCGCATCAAAGTATCAGCGTCTATACAAATGGTCGGATATCTGCTCATACGGCAGCGTTGCCAGTAGCCCAACGGGTTCAGAGACAGCTCAACGCGCATTACTGGTGGCCGACGGCCAATAGTGACGATGACTGAACGGGTTATACCAGGCAAGTTTGGGCCACGAGGTGGACCTCGACTATAGTTCCATAAGCTATAGCCTGTATTGTCGGCGTCGACACCGGAGTAAGTCCAAGAGGACTTGTGTTGCAATACCAAAACTATAGTTCTGAAGCCACCAAGAGTCCGACGGACTTTACTTAGAAGCTGGAGCGTGAGCTCGGCACACTAGTATGGCCAGCCGTTATGAAAGCTGTCCCAACGTTTAGTCTACTATTGGATTGTACTGCTGTAGATTTTCGGATGAGGATACCTCTTTTCTGCAATTGATTAAAAATCAATTGCAGAAAAGAGGTATCCTCGTGGTGGTGTGTGGTAGTGGTAGAAGGTGCTAGATGTAATAACGCTGTTAATGATTGTGAGAACACCGAAAATGATATTTAACTGGAGGGAAAGAAGTGTTGATCTGCATATTCTGCTAACCTGAAGGGTTTAGAGAGCGCCTTGGCAAAAATACCAATATCCTCTCTACATTTGTCACAAGCGTTTTGAAGAATCCATGCATTTCATGATGAGGTACCTCAAAAACAATTAGAAATACACAGCAAGCTTTAACATTTTCGTGCAGAGCTTCGGAGTGGCAAAATACACGAACACCTACTCGGGGGCGAGCATGGAAATGAAGCAAAAAAGGGTTTGAAGGAAGGTTCTTAGCACAACCTCAACAGGTTATTGAAAACCATTTGAAACCTTTAAAGCGCTAGAATTGCAAAGGTCAGGTAATGATGGTACACGTTGTTTGACTTCAAGATATCTGCATTCCCATTCTGGTTTCTTAACCTTCCTCTCAAGCTACGGGGTTATGCACAATATAGGAGAGCGTACTCTTTAGTATTCTGGGCATGAAATCTCTGGTCCGTTTCTATCCTACATGCTGTACAATGGCGCTTGAAGCATGAATCATCTTTTACGTGTCTGGCTGCCTGCTGATAATTAAGTATAGTGTTGCATGACCAGCAGCTTATATTACATATAGCCATTGAAATTGGATCATGGGGTTGATTTTGTTGATACTGAATTCGATTTTTTCCATCTTTTTCGGAAACTTAAGCTGGTACAATATATCTGATGTATGTTCTGTGCAAGTTTCAATGGGTCATATAGAATACATATTACTGGTTTTGTGATTCTGAGTCGAAGTTGATGTATTAATTCTTTACTACAATAGAATATTCGTCCATATGCGGTCAAACTTGGTGCTTGCGACAGATATTTGCTAAACCGTTTATGTGGAGCAATATCCTTGGCGGGAAATTCTCCCAATGTTTTCGCAGCCTTGCTCTCTTTTGAGATAGGCGCAGCGACAGGGCCCTTCGTACCACACGATGTACGGGTATAAAACCAAGGTGGACTCCGGCTATACCGACGAAGGTGATACCGAGAATCGGGTTTCTATCTGGACAACGTAGTGCACAGGTTCGTGTGAGCGGTGTTCCGGTGCAGCGAAAATCCAGGAAGGGAAATGGGGAAAAAGAGGAGAACCCGAAAGGGATGCTTCAACCCAGTGGGTCGTGCGGAAAGCCGAAAGAGACCCAGCGGTGGGGGTTGTTGCTAGTTCAGCCAGCACGGCAAAACTCAATACTGAGTCGAACGGCTATCTGTTCCCACAATAGAAAGTAACCAAAATGGTAAAAACAGTGAACACTAGGCGAACCCACTCGGTAAGACAGATCAGCGGTCCCTGGTGATACTACGCAGATGAATATAACGAGACGGAACGCGGTGAAACCCCAGCAGGATTGGGTCACTTTGCGCGGGCGATAAACTCAGAGCTGAGTCACAGCTTGTCCTTACATCAGGGTGAAATGGCAAACCCGTCTTCCCTTAAGTACTACTGGTTCGGAACAAACTAAGAATACTACTGTTGTGTGCCACACTTGTGGTCCACCTTCTTGTGTCACTTGGTGGCACTGCAGGCCACGGCACAACACGGAACGTGTGAATCATGCCAACCATGAATAATATTCGTACGACTGCCACGCGTCCATCTGTTCCAGATACCACAGAAATCACCCACGAAGGTTCCAAAAATACGAATTACAATTCATATCGAATTTCACCCAATATTTCCGAGGGTCCATTCATACCTGAGTTTAACATATGCCACGTCGGTATTGAATCATTCATGATCCACCTCGTCTAGACGGTATGCGCGCATGCATTACTCTACAAATCCCCCTCCTTAGACCAGGAAACATCTCAAAGAAAGCGAGTAACCCGGAAACGAAAAACGGGTATAAAAAATGCAACTCCTTATGACTGATGCCGACCTTCCTCTGGTTCAATTCATAACGCCACGAACGAATACGAACAACATCGTAGCCGATTCTTTATCTCCGTTAATGAACTCACAGAGTCACAACCAACACAAACCCGGAGCGGGTACTTCCCAGTCTGGGAGTATAGCTCCTTCATCCTCCAGAATGCGCCAGTGTCCTACGGCATGCCTCAGGGTACCGCTCCAAAAACCGTTCCGGTACACGTCCGAACGTGACACTCCTATTAGGGTACTACGGTTGTCATAAAACAATTTGGGTGGGTCCACATGGTATCCCTTGAAGCATGGAATCCGTTACAGAATCCTTCCATCTATTCCCGCGCTCCTTGGTTTCACCTGTCCAAGGTTTTCAACCTGCCACTGCTCCAGTCTTACGAACACGCGAGAATTCTCCCTTGTTGCATTCCACTTGACGTCGTTACTTTACGTGATTGGCGGGGACACATTGCGTTGGATCATAACCTTTCAAGGACAGATCTCGGCCATGGAGAGAACCTGGATAGGGCCCGAGATGAAATGACGCGATTCGTGCATAGACGGCTCATGCATAATCCATGCCAAAATCTGATTGCCAGTGAATACGACTTCGACGTATCAAAGTATCGCACATATGGCGAAGTATCCTATCGGCATAATCTGGCCCAGTTCGATACGGCACACTTCAAAACCAAAACGGGGGTAACCATCGAGTTTGATATGCTCTGTTGGGCAAGGCCTGTCATCCCTGCGCAGGTTCGGTTTCTCTGGTGATCCAAGAAGATTCGGTTTGAGCGCAAGGCGCATTTTCAACATGGGTATTTGATTCCATACACCAATATCAAAACCAAACTGTATCTCCCGAACGCTTTGAGGGTCGCGTTGCAGGGTTACCACCGTGGTGGCATCAGTTAAAGGTACTCAAGGGGTGTTTCACGGAACGTTCTCCCTGTTTAAGTTATGTAAGTTCCCGAATCATTGATGATCCGAAATCCGGTTATTGGTCGCTTATTGCCACAAAGCGGGCTACCCTCTTAGCGTTTTTCCTTCTCTGGAAAGCGTATGACGTCAATCGTCTTTGGTTCATACCGCCGATGGTAAAGAACAGCATCAAATAGCTCAACCCCTTAATCCTATTGCGATGCGAAGGCAACGTGAAACAAGTCTTATACATCATGTATATGAACTATCAGGTCAACTGGGATACCGTCTCGCGGGATAACCTTGGTCAGGGTCCAAGAAGTCCTCGTGGCAAATCTCCGGGTCTCCGGCATCCAACTGCTGGAGGCTTCGTGTAATACGCCCCGTATGTGAATGCAGCGGTATCCCGTGCTCGTGCATTTGAGAAAAACGGTCCTTAGTGGACCATACCAGCAGGTCATCTGGCAAGATTCGTATTTCATGACGATTAGGAACCGTCGGTTGACTTCGATGATCCGATGATGGATGACGCGGCCAACGAGAGTGGCGGCCTTTATCATGGACGGGTCATGGATTTGGTTGTTCTGGGCAACGCTGGTCCGTCCCAATCATTTAGTGCTCATGAGGGGTGGGGCTTCGTAATTCAGATGACTGAGCCGTGACCTTTAACGGATGAGCCACTTACGGGTGTAACGGGCCATCCCGTTGTCGCGTTGCGCGGGAACCTCCAAAACCTCGAAGTCCCGATACCGCCAGACATGGTAGATGTTGGACAGCTCCTGGCTCTCACCGCGGCGAACTAACCTTAGCCAACCAGTCAATTTGGTGCGGGCTTTTTGTTAGGATAACCTGTATGCAGTATTCTGACTTTCACGTATCATTGATAAATCTTGCGATACCTTCTGGAGTAAACTAAACTTGTGGGTCTTCATACTTCTTTCTTCATGCTTCTTCTGCATTCTCCACTTCATAGTGTTCTTCATCATCATGACCTTTCGTTTTTTAAACCATTGTTCCGGTATAACCATTAACTCGGTAGTCTTCTAATTGCTAAAGTTCATCAACTTCTTGTTCCATTGGTGATTATCTTCTTCTTCTTCTCTTCTTTGAGCTTCTCCGCTTTGCAGTCACTTCATATTCTTCGAGAACTGGGTACGGTTCTTCCCTGCTTTGCCTTTATGCACCGTTTCTGGTATGGATGTCCCAGTCCTTCAGTGATATTGTAGAACTTTAGAACTAGGTAGGTGTTCGATACGTTCCATCGTGTCCCCTTATGGGGGGTATCCGTACCAACGTATTTTGTAATAAACCAAACCTTTTGGGTCATATTCGTGACGCATGATGCATAACGAATTCTGGGGAATAAGTTTCTGATTTTACGTCTCCCATGACGAATTACTGTAGAAGCAAACCTCTCAGGGATAACAACGGACTCGTTGCCAACCTTGATCGAGTGTCTTATGGTGTTCAGAGACCAAAGATTTGGAATTTACTTTCCGCAGGTCCGTCGAATCGGCTGAACGGTAACTTCCGTGGTACGCGTCGTAGCGCAAATCCAAAAGTATGCCCAGATATAACTCGCCTTCCAGAGTAGTATTCTTTTACGTGAGCTACCAAGAGTCGGTAGCTGGCGAACGGTACCGTCTGAGATTCGGTTAGCGCCTCACAGGGTCAGCATTACCGTTTGACGAAGATACTGCTGTGCCGCACTCCCTGCGCATGGAGGTGGATCGACCAGCTATGGTGCTTGAACACTGGATCTTGACTGGATGACCGTCGCCGCTGGACGTCCACAAAGTGTCGGTGCCATTTTAAGTAAACCATTACCGATGGGTGCCATGGGTTCTCGTGTACATGGGTACGGTGTCCGTCACTTCTGCACCTCATTGCTCTGCGACACTGTAATTGTGTTACGTCCAGGCTCTTATACCGGCTTTGTGCTGTGTGACGCTGTTTGCGCGTGAACATCCCATACGGCGTGGCGCACGTCTCAATTTTCTATCTCTTCAAGAGTTCCACGAAAACCTCGCTCTTCCCAGAGATCAGGGATTACAAACACCAATGCGTGGTGTGCACCCGATCGGGGTCGTCATCCTCGTCGAGGTACCTCAAGTGAGGGTCGGCCATCACCGGGTGCTGTTCGATACTAGTTGGACGAGTAATGCCTTGCGTGTTATCGCTATTGCGAAGTTCTGATTCGAGCAGGTAAGCCATGGGGTCGGGCGCTGTTACAGCAATGTCTCCCCTTTGGGGGCTTTCCCTAGTGGGGTTCCGATTTACCGTGCAGGGTCCTAAGTCCACGTCTCGCCCTGTTCGCTTAACCGTTGGTGCTCAGGAGCAATTTTCCCTGTCGACGCCGGTGAATAGACAGTGATTGCACCTCCCTCCCTCCGCTTAGGCAGAGCCTGGGGGCTAAGTGAAGTAATTGGGGGGGGGAATCGAGTGGAGTGAGCCGGGATAATCGATGACTTGTCCTGAAGAAGGAGATCGGCATCCTTCGGCAAATCCGATAAATCACAATCCGGATGCGGTAGATTCGGTGGTCACTATGGAGAATGAACCACGAACGAGTCCTCTGAGTCCAGAGTATCGTCGAAAGTATGCATTACATCAGGGTTTGTTTGAGAGTGAGGATATACAGTAATGTGGTCGCACGAAATTCATTCGTGTTGGTCGGTAATGTCCAAGACGACTGTATAGTTTGCAGTAGAAACCACGTGATAGGGTCCGTCCAAGATTGGATAAATCTTATGACGCTTTAGCTTTTCAGGATTATAATACTCACTACGAAAGAAAACAATGTCCTTTGTGGTAATCTGCCATAGCGGTTGACGGAGCTTCCCGTCAAAATTACGCTTTTACGCAAGTTCAACTTTCTACATAGCTTTCCAGGCACCCAGTATCATCTTCTTTGACAATGTTCTCGAGTTATCCTTGTGCAACTGCGGTGAATTGTACGTCAACAAAGTCGGTTGAGCATCGCTTGCCACCGGGAGTGGGTTTCGCGACAGCACCAACTCAAAAGGAGAAAGCGACATAACCCGATGTACCTGGGTATTGTAGGCATACGTAAACGCATCGGAATACAGTTCCCAATCCTTAAGATGATCCTCCCTATAGGATCGTAATGCTTTGAGTATCGTTCGATTAAATCGTTCCATTTGTCCATTGCCCTGCAGGTGATATGTTGTGACTAACATATTTCGAACATCATGAATACCACTAACGTCTTGAAAGAACTTTGACGTAACCTGAGGGCCATCGTTGGATAACCAATCAACGGTTGGACCGCAAACAAGGACCCAGTGTGTGACAAAGGCTTGTGCCACCGCGGCAGCGGTAATTTGTTGAGGTGGCACTGTCCGTACGAGTTTAGAAAACCGGTCGGTCTCTACCAGCAGGTAGCGGTTTCCTCGGGGTGTCCAAATCAACTCACCGAATATATCCATGGTTACGAATTCCAGCGGGGCGCGAGCTGCGAACAGCGTTAAATCCTTAAAGTATTTCGTAGCTTTACGTTGATCTTCGCGCATTGCGTACAAGATCTGCGAACTGCGTAACAGTAAAACGCCCTAATAGGCCATTACAAATCTCTGCAGAGAGTTAGATATACCTTCTTACCCCCAGGTGTGCTCCGAGTTTCACATAATGAGAAAGAAGGAGACCCCGTCTCTGTAAAGAGTAGGGTACCACAATCGGTGGAGAAGAATTAACCAACCTGACAAAGTATCCCTGATCGTTCGCCGAAAAAAGAAAGTCATATCCTTCATTGAGACGAGCGCGAATCGTACATAACAGGTCGCATTCTTGCTCTTGAATCAACTCTTGAAGATTAATGGGCGTAAAAGTGCCTTCATTCGAGGGCTCCGAAGTTTGGGAAGCTAGAATATCATCAAAAATGTCGTCACACCAATCCTTGGTATTCCGTTCATCTTTCTCAACCACAAAACACGGTATCTCAAGATCATCAACCAATTCTGCTTCTGAACTGGTTCCCAGGGGGAATAAAGCC
Source organism: Gracilariopsis chorda (assembly GCA_003194525.1). Classification (NCBI taxonomy): domain Eukaryota; phylum Rhodophyta; class Florideophyceae; order Gracilariales; family Gracilariaceae; genus Gracilariopsis; species Gracilariopsis chorda. Next base: position 246,694 of record NBIV01000086.1, read on the forward strand.
TCAGCTTGCGTGTTAAGCCTTCCTTTTTTGTAGAGTACTTCAAAATCGAGTTCCAAGAGTTGGAGGCACCAGTGCATGAGGGGTCTCGATGGTTTGGCAATCTCCATGAGCCAACGGAGGCAGGAATGATCCGTATCTACCTTAAAATTCGTTCCCATAAGATATGGTCGAAGAATGGTGAGCGCTCAAACAACATCGAGACACTCTTTTTCAGTAACAAAGTAGTTACGTTCGTGCACGTTCAATGTCTGAGACTAATATCCGATTGTGGATCGGCCACCTTCTTCAGTCACTTGAAATAGCGCACAAACGACCTGGTCATCATTGGCATAAGTATCCACTTCATAGGATAAACCAAGACTTGGCAGCGCTAATATTGGCAGTGACGTCACGGCGTTCATGAGAGCCGTAAACAAAGAGGCTTCTGCGTTGCCAAAAGGTTCCAGTTAAACTTGTTGTCCCATGTTTATGAGAGCATTCAGTGGTGTCGCAAGCTCCGCGGAGTTTGGGAAAAACTGACAATATACGTTTCAACGTCCGAGAAATGATCTGAGTTCCGTTTGTGCAGTCGGATGTTTCGCGTTCTTCAGATACTTAAATCTTACCTAGTCTATCGAGAGCTGTCCGGGGCGGATTATATGTACAAGATACTTCACCCAATTGGTACAGAATTCGCACTTCTCCAGTTTCAGCGTAATTACTGCATCATGCAGCACACGCATGACTTTCTTCACATGGGTTATGTGACCAACTTAGTTGCTGAAGAACACGTTTATATAGTCGAAATACACCAAGCAGGTTGTCCGTTTGAACCTGGACAGTAGAAGATCTATGGCACGTTGAAACCTAGCAGGTGCAATACTTAACTGGAAGGGCATTCGTTTAAATCGATATAGATTTTGGTGACACACAAACACAGTTTTGTCGCGGTCTTCCTTGCAAGAAAGCACTTGCCAATAACCCCGATTGGCGTCAAGAGCGGTGACCACCGTAGTACTCCCAAGTGAGTCGATGTACTCGTCCATACGAGGGATCGGGTAAACGTTTTTGACGTTAGCTGCGTTGAGACGTCGGTTCTCCATACAAGAGCTCCACGACCCATATGATTTTGGAACGAGCACTACTGCCAAAGCCCAGAATGATTGAGTGGATTCAATTACGCCAGCGCATAAAATCTCCCCGACTTGAGATTTTTCCTTTTCACGGGCTGTCGATTCAGTCCAGTAGGGTTGCTGCGCAATTGCCAGAGTCTTCGGCAACAATCAATACGATGCTCCCCTATTCCCATTGTTCCAAGAAAACCGAACCACATAGGGGTAAACTCACGAAGCATATCCCGTAGTTTCTCACGATGAGAGTGAGGGACATGGTCCAAATCGAGCCTCTTTAGTTCTTCCATAGGAGTGGCCTGCTCTGAAACCAGATGGTAGGTCACGGGTTTCCGTAGTTCGTTCACTATCGAGGTCGGGATCCGAACTACGGTGAGCGTTGTTCGAATAATGGTCTCCCTCCTTAGAGTCTTCCACTCCCAGAACGGCAACCACTGGAATGTTCGATGGCACAACTACTCACAGGTGTGGGAGACTCGAACCCAGGACTTCATTTGAGACTAACCACTAAGTTATTTAGCCAAAGTTGGCAAGAAAGTCCTTTGAAGAACATCAGGGCTGATAGAAAACAACCCCGTTCGCAAGTGCAAGTTGACGCTAGTCGTATAATGACAAAAGCGGTTCAACCACATAGTATCCACTCTGCTTGGAAACAACTCTGACCCAGACGTGGGACTCCGATGGTACGGCAATTGAATGAGCGATACAAAGCTTCGTAGAAATGGGATCCGTGTTCTGCATTTTCTGGGGAGCCGGTATTGGTACACACTTCTGCGTAGCACGCTTGAGCGGTCTCCGGACAATACGTACAGTAACCTTAGAACCGGTTTCCATTTCCACGGTTTTCGCAGGAGAGCAAATTGCTTCGACAAAGCTATCACAAAATTCACAACCAAGAATCACTGGTGGCACGAGTTTATCGCAAACAAAGAAGTCCAGTTGAACCATACAGGTACCCAATTTCAGGACGAGAGGAACGTATCCCACAGTCTTCAGAGGATTGGTATTCGCATCGGGGATATCCAGGCCTTTTCTACAACGAATGTGAGCCCGAAGAGCCGGGGGTACTAGTTCAGAGATAATAAGGATTGGCGCAGCCCCTGTATCTAAAACAGATAACTGGCGAACCATATATTGATTGAACAAACCAAGATAGGCATAAACTTTGTATTTTCTCTTGGCCATGACCAGAGCTCTACTTGGAATACGTAAATTACGAGAACGTATCCACGGACAACGTAGAACCGACATGGCTTCCGAGCACGTCGGTTGGAGGCATTTTACCAGTAAGGATCCTGCCAGCGTAGGAGCGAATTTGTACCGCTTCGGGCGTCAAATTCGGCTCAGAAGACGCCCCTCTCGTAGCGGAGACTCCTGATTCTGTTTTTAGAGGAGGAATTCACCGAGCTCAGTGTCACCATCCCATGGTTAGAACAAGAATTAATCCCATTCCTTGGTACGACCGCGTCCACCGGTTGATCAGGGCTGGATTTAACGACGGCAATATCCGTTGGCTCCAGTGCGGCGTTAGCCAGTAATGCTTTCACCTCTTCATATGAAGTACTCGGCACTCAGGCCTAATCAGCTGGGGTCAGCGTTTTGTAATTCACGATAACCTTGGGCACGTCCCGGAATGTCAAGTCACATTTTGGGGCGATATGACCATGATAGTAACATCTATGACAGATAACCGATGCCGCTTTATCGTATTGACGATGGCTATCCTTTTGAAGTTACGATTTCAGTACGACCCACCCAGGGCGGGTAGAACGGGATCCGTTTCATGTGTGAGCAAGCGAAGTGGCCTGCATCCGTGCCGCACCGGCGTAGAAATCGCGGACTTCTTCCGAAATCGGGGCCGATGTTGACGGCACGTCCATAGTCCCAAACGAATCCGGGAGACTTACAGCGTACTGGACGTTGTCCATATCAGCGTTCGCGGTTCTGCTCTAGAGCAGAGAAATCCATTGAGACGATTACTTCAATAAGAGAGCTCTCGCCGAATGGGGTTTCGTTGACTCCATGCCCGGTGAGTTTCTCCATGAGCCTGGGCACACTGGATCTGTTCAAGGTATGAAATCTTCCCTTTATCTTCATGGTGTCACGGGAAGAGCGCTGGTATTTTCAGATCCAATACATGAAAGAACATAGCACACCGCTTCTGTGCGGAATACAAACTACCACAACGGTGAAACTATTAATTCAAGTGGGTTGAATATACCGTTTCGGTTTCACGAGGCTTCTGTTTCGTATCGTGTAGTGCGCGTATTGCCGTGTGGATTGCATTTCCCGTAGCGTATGACCTGAGAAGGTAATGGACTGCTTCCGAACGGCAAGTTTCTTCTCCTTCCGAGGCTCTCGAGGTTTTTTGAAGAGAATTGAACTGATCTCCAGCCATACCCGTTAGCAATTACGGTAGAGCGAGATACGCTTGGGCTTCACTCATGCAGAGTATGCCAGCCCCCTGAACGAACCTAGCAAGGAAGGCATGCACCAAAATTGGATCTTCTCCTGATAAACAACTCGATTAAAGAGTAATATGCATGCGTTTGATGCAATCCTTAACCTTACCTGTGCCTCGTGCAGGCCGAGTACATAAGGAATCATCCAGTCGATAATAACGATACGATAACAGTTTCCGGTAAAGCGGATTCGAAGGCTTTACTTCCTTGAGTCCAGGGTGATGTCGACCTTGCTTGCGAGAACGAATGAATCCCTGAGTAGTATAAGTCGCCCTCAACTTCGTCGCACGGTAATTTCTGCGTTTGTAATCGGAACTCGATGATTCCGATGAGGAATACACTGAGCGGCGATCAGAGTGAGAATCTGGCGAGCCCAAATCAAGGTAGTGAACATCCTTTTTGGGTTTAAGAGCCTGTCGTTTGTTCGAGCGCCGAATTGAAACAGTACGTGTAGAGACGACCTCGTTTTCCGCTTCCACGGGCGCTTCCGTATTTATACGGATGGTCCCTTCCAACGTATTCAAACGAACGGGCACACGTTCCAATGCCAACTGACCGTCATTGACAAACTTGTTATACTCCTTGACAAAGGTACCTAGGGCACCCATACATTCCAAAAGTGAGTTCATCTCTCTACGTAAGAGTCGGATATCTCTTGAGACACCCCAAACTTGAGCAATTTCAACTTTTTGACGAAGTACTTTTCCCACTTCGAGGAGAGACACATGAGCCACCTTATAGATGTGGATCATCGACTCCAGTCGAGCACACGCAGCTGAGTCGATGCGAGAGTAAGCCGCAGACGGCATTTCGACCACTGGGGGTGGTACCGCCTGGGTTATAGTCTGTGAAGCAGATGAAACCGAAAGCGTTTCGACCAACTTAATTGTTGTCCAAACGTTTCGGAACCGATATCCGCGGCGCAGTGCACCCTGCGGGGGTATACCAACTGCATTGGTAGAATCAGACCGAGAATGAGGGGCCATTGGCGGCATACAGCATGCCAGTCAACTGAGCGTTTGGAACTTCAGTGAGCTCGAATCTTAGGTTTCCAAAGAACTGGGGCAACACAAAGATCTTGATACATTCTTCCAAAGAACTGGAACAGCACATAAATGCACAAAGTGATCAAACCAATTATAGGCGAACCAATTCTAGGTCGGGATAACACTTATGGAGCAATATCTTTAGGTGAGAAAACCTCCCAACGAGTTTGCAGCTTGGTTCTCTTGTGAGGTAGGCGCAGCGACAAGGCCCTGCGTACCACACGTGGTTCGGCTTTGAAACCGAGATGGCTTCCGGCTATACTGACGGAGGTGATACAGAGAATTGAGCTACCAGCTGGTCAAAGTAATGCAAAGGACCGTGTGAGCTGTGTTCTGGTCCACCGAGACTCCAGAAAGGGAAAAGGGAAAAAGGGGAGAAACAAAAAAGGAGAGTACAACCCGGCGGGTCGCGTGGAAAGCCGAAAGAGACCCAGCGGTCGGGGGTGTTGCTTGTTCAGGCAGCACGGCAAAACGCAATACTGAGTTGAACGGCTATCTGTTCCCACAATACAAAGTAACCAAAACGGTAAAAACAGTGAACATTAGGCGAACCCACTAGTAAGACAGATCAGCGGTCCTTGGTGATACAGCGCAGATGAGTATAACGAGACGGAACGCGGTGAAACCACAGCAGAAGTTGGTCATCTCACGCAGGGGATAAACTCAGAGCCGAGTCACAGCTTGTCTTTACTTCAGGCTGATATGGCAAGGCCGTCCTCTGTAAAGTACTATTGGGTCACAATAAACTAAGAATACTACTATTGTAGTGTGCCACAATTGTGGTCTACCCTCTTGCGGCACTTGGTGGCACTGCAGGCCACGGCGCAACACGACATGTGTGAATCATGCCAAACATGAATAATATCCGTACGCTTGCCACGCGTCCATCTGTTCCAGATACCACAGAAATCACCCACGAAGGATCCAAAAATACTATTTAAAACTCATATCGAATTTAATCTAGTATTTCTGAGGGTCCACTCATACCTGAATTGAACTGATGTCACGTCGGTATTGAATCATTCATGATCCATCTCACCTATAGGGTATATGCACACGAATTGCTCTACAATTCATTGTAAATATGAGGTTTACTCTAAGTTTTCAACGTTCTTCATTATATACGGCGTTCGCCTTACCTCGAAGTCTTTATCAGCTGAGTCTAAATATTATAGTAGTTTTTGTTGACTACTTTATAAATTTATATGTGAAAAATACCGTTCATTTATAGCATTTTTAACGATTATAATCCATCTATTTTCACACAGGTTACGGCACCATTGTTTTATTTAATAATTTAACGTTGATATTAGAAAATATATTTCAAAAGATTGAATGAACAGTCGTAGATATTCTCGGCCAGACGATATTTAACTAGCTATTATTAGCAATATATTATGAATCTCAAGATTACTTATCATTTCTTTTAGTCAAATACTGAGATGCCTAACTCTTTTCTGTTGTTTTCGTAACGAACTGGCTCTATCTGACATGTCGATTATATTATTGACAATGTACTAAATTGCTTGAAGTATTTGAACACATTGCTTTGGATAAAGTGGTTTCCATCTTAAGTCTGAAACTGTTTGGGCCTCTACGTATTTGGTTTCCCTACACACTTTGGTAATACAGTAGACTAGTTAAGAACAACCCGCAAAAACTCATTTAAACTCTATATAATAGAAGCATCTTTCCTATGGACCATTTCAACATGCTATGCTACACTATAGCAACTTTGCAAGCGTCTATTCAGAAAAAAAGTAGATCATTGCCAGATATAATTTACAAAACGAGGTGACCAATCCATTTTTGAGCTCTTAAAGAATTGTTTTACGAAGGTTCCGGATCTGGCACATTACACCAAGCGTTGCAAAAATTTTAAATAAAATCACAGCGCTTCCCACCTCTATACAGGACGTTCAGTCACATTGAGCTTTTAAGTTTTTTGAGCTTAATATAATTACAGTGTTGTATTTTCGTTTTGTATTGAACGTGACAAGATACCTATAATAATTTGAACTCATATGCTTTAAATGAAACCACATACCGGTAAACGATGTTCTTGTATTCCTGTCAGAACTAATTAAGTTTACGCTTTGTACAATAGAAGCACTAAAATCTTCTTTTTACTTCCATTTTCATGTCTTTGAACAATTGTGAAGCATATTACTGTCTACAAATTGACAAAGTAGTTTATAGAGTTCTATTTTGCATGGAAGGTTTTGTTAACGACTGTGCTGCTTTATTCCCATGAGTTCGAGCATTGAAATTTTTGGCGTACGAGACAGTTTCAATGGTCGGACTTTACATAGGTTGATTTGGAATAAGCTAACTATATATTGTAGAAATAATCATCAATTTTTGTATCTGAACAATCTTGCCACGCTGTAACTATGGTGGTGGTTTTGGTGGTGTACTCTTACGTTTTAATATGTATTTGTATATAATGAATAGAAATACATTATCGCTTGTATATTGGTTCATAATCCGGGAATACAAGGCAGTTACTTTGTGACAGCGCAAACCTATAGGATATGAGGTGAAATAAAGATAATATGCATGCAACACATAAAAGCGCAGGGTATGCAAACAAATCATGTGCCCGTAACGCCATAATAGAATGTTGTGCTTGTACAGCAACGCGCTTCGCGGTACTTGCGGATATATCTGCTAATAAATCCCTCACCAGAAGTCACCAACTGGCAATTGTGTTTGAGAAGGAAATCCCTAATGTGGTGGGTTTGGCACGATTAGTACTGTAGTAATAGGATACTGTTAACACCAGTACGGATAACACACCTGTACGAGTGCAGGCGACCCTTCTCAAGAATACTGTGCAATTATTTATTTATTTAGTTCTTTACGGGAAAGGGCTAAACTACACGACATAGATAGTGTAGGCGAGTCAGCGCGCATTTGCACCAATAAAAAAGAGAGAATCAGCGGGCACGTGCCACGGCGAGCTGCGCAAGTGCCAGTGCCACTTCAGATCTTACTGTAGCCAATAATACGCCCCTATTTTGGATTTCAACCAGTAGATGCGCAGAGTCAGAGCATTCCCTCTATCCCTGCTCTCTCCGGCAGCCAAGTCAGCACAACGTAAATGAGATGTAGATGCAGTCGATGTTACCGCGCGGCGTCGTCAAAATGTGTGGGAATGACAGATACGTCAGGTACTACGTCCTCCTTCACATCTTCGACGACCCTTTCAAAGACTGCTGACTCTCTCTACGTCCCAATCTCCTTCCCTGACTGCTCTCGTGTACTGTTCTATTGCTTTGAGCAATGAAGCAAAAAAAAGCGTCTGATTACGTAGATATTCTCCCAGAACATGAACTTTATGAAACCTTTACGTCGTTCTGGGAGAATCTTGAAAATCGTACGCAAATGCGCATCAGTGATAGCTCTGCGAGTTCTCAAGTCCTTTTTGCGGTTGTGAAGGACCAGGTAGCCAGAAACCCGATCGCAGAAGGCAAAGAAACATCACCGGTTTCTTTGGGACACAGTTCAAAACCTGATTGGGAAATGTGTAGCGATTTGATCTCAACAGCTGTTTTAAACATGGTACCTTCTGTTGGTGTGGCTTTTGCCTCATGTTCTATTGGAGTGATGCTGACAAGACTATGGAAGTCATTCAAGGGGAAGAAGGGAAACATACCGGAAGACGATTTGGAAGTGTTCAAGAAGTGGTTTACCTTTAAAGGTAATGGTGATACAGAGATAAACGCCGTTGTAGTCCCATGGAACATGTCTAACAGCCATTGGGGTGTTTTGGTAGGGAAGAAAATTGTCAATGCGGCGCGAGGAACGCAACGATGGACGGTCTGGTTTGGAGACAGTCTTGGAATGTCTGTTGATCGAAGGATACTGAAACCGTTCTCTTTCTTAATTCCCTTTTGCCTCACAGGAGATGAAGCGCTATGTGCGGTGATATCGGAGCGGAACTACATGCTACAGGTAAAAGGTTTTAAGCGACAAAAGGACTTGCACAGCTGTAGTTGCTATGTTGTTTCCCTTTTCACCATGTTCAGTGCGGACCACGGCTGTATCCCAAAGCGAACCTACGCCTCTAGGTACAGCCGAGCATTGACTGAGAGGATTCGATGGATGTCCATTAGAATCCGGATTCTACACATACTCACGGCGAAGGAGTTCTTTCAAACCGACATTGTTACTGAAACAATGGTCGTACGGCTCTGGTCAGAGCATCGTTTAGAACTCCTTCGCATGAGGAAGGAAGGTAAGCAACGGCAGCGTACGAAACGAAGCGTGGAGCGGAGCATTGGGATGCAGACTGGAAAGGAAGAAGCTGGAAATGAAGAGGGAACGTATGTGAATACAGTTCTGGGAGAACGAAAAGCAGGAGAAGGAAAGGTCGTGGATGTTTTCAACGACCCCTGTAGAGAGACGAATCTTCAGCCAATGCCGTTGGGTACGCGCGACTCTGAGGCGCGTGCTATACGGAAAAGCCAGCGAAAAAATCGTGTTCATGAGCTGAACCAAAATTCTGTTCAGAGCAGTGGGATGTGTCTACCCCTGAAGATTTGCATGAAGCAACGAGTGCAGTTTTCTGATTCTGCTCCGGTTGTAGCGGACATTGTGAACACATTGATTGAGATATGTGTATCAAAGCGCTCCGAGGTGGTGCAAAAAGCGCTAGATGAGAAAACTGGAAGAAGTTCTGAAGTAGGTGGAGTATCAGGTGTAGAAGAGGAGCAGAAAAGGATTCAGAATGGAGAAGGTAGTGATATAGACATGGGAATTGACGGACATTCCCCAGCAAAGACGATCAGTCGGACACAGGCACAGGTAGATGTTGAAGCTGAAGAAGGAGCGAAGGATATCGCGGCGTCTTGCGAGCTGAAGGCAGAAACTGAAAAACATATTGAAGAGAAGAAGCAGGCTTCTGAGAATGGTGGTCAAGCTCAAGAGCTCAATGAAGAGCTGGCAGCCTGTTCTGACGCTCAGATACAGGAGAAGCCGCACATGGAGCTACCATCAATGACTATGTGTGAAGGACGCACTACGAAGACCGGGTCATGCACTGAGGTTCAGGCAGACGTCCAAAAGACATTTGAAAACAATGGAAGGCGTTTATGGGTTTATGTGAAACTTCAGGACGGTGGTGAATGTAAGACAGAACTTGCGATGTCAAACGAGAGGCTTGTCTCAGCTCTGAAAGGTTTAAAGGAGGTCTTTGACATCCCTGTCCTGGTTGCCTACACTGCTAAGAACTTTGGATACCTCTATGGTGTACAATACTTCTCAGTGTTGCAGACGAGGAAGTCTAGGTCGTCATCGCTGCTCACCTGAAAATTACGGTGTCTGCGGCACAAGTCGCAGTGCCCTTCCAACATTCGGGCAAAGTTCTATCCCATGGCGAGATGTTGGGTACTTGAACAGGACTTGATACACAGGCATACTCCCCAACAACTTCCATGCCCCGATGATGTTGTAAGAAGGAGGTTTGAGGGCATAAGCTCATGTTTAGCGTCCCGTCTACAAGAATGGGAAGAGCACATACGGAAAAATGGAGAATATGTACGTCTGTCATGCATATTTCGAACCATACCGCCCTTCCAGGGAGCCGAGTTCTACAACAGCTCATCATGCTACCTCCTAGAGCATTCACATGGTCCATTATCTCAAAGCGATGCAGAAACAGGAAGCGAAGACGATATGGCGTATGGCGATTCCAGAGGGGCTGAGGACTTTTATCCCTTCTATTGCATGATGCATAGCACGAAATGCCCTGAGAGGGGAGGTGTTTTTGATGGCCGTGCTTCGCAAAGAGGAGTTCACGAACCCAAACCCGAGCTTTGTAAGCAACACTCCTCGGTTTCACAGGAAGGAGGTAGGCCGGTTTCCAATCTACCGAAGAGGCCGCAGCAAGGACCTATCTCAGGGGAAAGCATCAGGAAAGGTGGCGTAAACGATGTAAAATGCTCGGATGGACTTGTGGATAATGCGTCTAACGTCGAGAGTGGCGTAAGAGGCGATTTTGGCATTAGCTCTTTTGAAGCTGACCCCCCTGCTGCTTCTCCGAACTCCTTAACACAAACAGTGGACGCAAAATGCGAGCGTGCACGCCACAGCGCTGTGGGCGCCGAGTTAGGCTCAAAAATGAGTGAGGAGAGTGAAACTCTGAACGCAAACGTTGCATATGCGCAGTAGGTCTCAGATGAGCAATCCGTTGAAGAAGAGTAGGCGTTGCTCATTGATCGATTCTTAGATGACAAAGAGGTGGTTCCTTCATGCTTCTTCGAAGACTCTGATGGTGGCATCCTGAATGAAGAAAAATCAGAATCAAAGGAGAAAGATGGCCTTGCAGATAAGGACGAAAAGTACTGGACAGAGGAGATGGTGATAAAGAACTGGGCAGGGAATCAGTACAGAACGCGATACCGAATGAGAGAATTGAGGAGTGTTTTAAAGCAGCTGTCTTAGCCTATCTGGAAACCCTTCCTCTCGATGCTCCTGGTGTCACGGTTCTGAAGGAAGTTCAATTTATCGCGGACTGCTTCGGGTACAGCTTATTCGTAAGGACTTCTTTATACTTTGGAGAACGAAAGCGATCTCCGGATAAGGCAAAGTTTCCGAAGAGTCGTGGTGCTGAATGTGGGAATAGGAGGGTGCTGAAAAGGGAATTTTGAATTGCGATCAATACAATAAGAAGATGAGGCGATGCCTCTTCTCGATAACGATTAAGACGGAAGATTATGGGCAGGAGGAAGATGGTGGAATGATCTACGTGGCTAATTTAAATGGTTGTAAACATGGACATGGTCCCTCTGGGAGCTTTGGTATTAGACATCTCAAGCCGCAGATGCGTTCTGAAGCGATACATATGACGAACGATTTGCATATGAGCTTTAGAGATACGATACGATACCTGGAAGACAAGTACAATCAAAAGATAAATCTGGTGTCGGCGAGGAAGAAGTTGAGGTATGCTTCCTCCACAAGCAATCCCCGCGATTTGGAATGTGTAAGGTTGTGTGACCTGCTCTTTTCGTTGAGCCAGGAGAATGCAGGGAATAAGGGATTCTTCGCTGTGGATGATTCGGGTAGGATGAAGTACGCTTGTTGGTCGTTTCGAGAGTGGATGGAAGACTACCAGAAGTTTGGCATTGTTCCGGGGGTATCCATTGATTGTAAAGCCATAGCCAATAGATACGGTTTCCCTCTGGTCACCGTTAATGGAAGAGCCAATGATGGTCATGTGTTGACCTTCTTCATGGGGTACATGTGCTCCGAAACAGAAGAGGACTTCGTACGATTTCTGTCCTACTTCAAGTCTATAGTGGCGGTCTCACCGGCGATGGTAGTGATGGACCAGAACACTGCCTGTATAAATGCAGCTGACAAGGTGTTCAATTCGTCCTATATAAGCCTCGACGAATGGCATCTGAACGAGAATCAGAAGAAGAATGTGGCCAATTGGTGTAGAAAGATTGGTAAAATGGAGTGGATGCACGATATGAAGAAAAACCTGTTCAACTTCAGAAAGTCGGCACGATATCTCGTACGTTGATATCTTGAATGAACGCACGAAAATTGGCACGCGCATAGTGAGAGGGATCCAAGGAAGGCGGACCGGTACCCCACAGAAAGCTGTAGCGCGTGTTATTCTGGTTCTGCGTGGGCAGAGCGAGAGCTGCGTTGCCCTCAAGTCTGAGAAAGGAGGGACTGCCTGCCGTCACATACGACATGTCCATGAACGCTTGCGTCGTCGCGAAGAGCATATTCAAGTTGAGGAAATGGCTGTTGAAGGCTCTCAGGCTATAAAGATTGCGAACCAACTCACTGCTATGCCTTCTGCAGAACGTGACGCCCCATCTTGACATTCTTTTCATTCCAGAGCACACTCCAGTGACCTCTGTTCCAAGAAAAACACAACCACAATACATGCAGCTATGAATTTTCAATGTCCAGTCCGCGTACGGGCAGGAGGAGAGCGTGTGTGAGTGTTCGCCGCATCTTCTGCATCGCCTTTGACCTGCAGTGGGAAGCGTCTCAAACTCCGGCACGCTTGCATGGATGGCCGTATCATTCCTCGCTTGAGCTGCCACGGAATCCCAAGCGTAGTACACGCGATAGAGTCCTCGATCAGGACGCCCAGCACAGTGCATGACCATCGTATCAAGCTGTCGCTGTGGTTGAGGCTGCGGCTGGTGTGTTGTAGCCGGTGTGATTTCATCCGCTTCCACCTCCATCGGAATGGACATCTGTTGTTCTTCCTGTTCAGCTTGTGGCAACGCAGGCTGCGGCGGCGGGTGTGAGGGAGCTGGGGTGATCTCATCCTCTTCCACTTCCATCGGGACTGGCATCTGCTCTTCCTCTTGTTCAGCTTGTGGCAGAGCAGGGTGCTGTGGTGGCGGTGGCTGTGAGGGAGCAGGGATGATCTCATCCTCTTCCACTTCCATCGCAACAGGCATCTGTTCTGAGGCATCGTTGGGAGAGGGGGAGGCATCGGAGGCGGTGGAATGTGACTTGGAAGGCCTCTCACAAACTCCAGAAATCCAGGAATTGGGCACGATGTTGGTAGATCTGTGGCAACTGACCCACTGGCTCCAGTGGCGCTTTTGCTAGCTGCTGCTGCAACCGAAGTAGGTGCAGGAGTAATTTCGTGTTCTTCAACCGCTGTAACAATAGGTCCTTGAACGTGGGCTCCGCTCTCATTTACTCCCAACTCATCTGGAGCTGGAGGAGCTGGTGCTCTTCGGGGTCTTCCAGCTCCTGCCCGTGCTCCACCACTGCCGACGCGACGACCACCAGCGTTTTGCCTTGAACCCCCTGAGTTCAACCTGGCACCTCCAGAATTGTCTCTGGCACCTCCCGAGTTAGATCGGATGCCACCAGTGGTCAGACGTCGCCCTCCTCTCGTCATTTCAATGTGCCAAAGAAAAGAAAAAAACAATTCTATGTTTTTAAACTATTAAAGAATTTGCCAGAGTTCCAGAATAATGCCCAATAAAACACAAAGTTGAAAGTGAAAAAATGGTTGCACTTTGTTGCGTTGCACCCACCAGGCCTAGTAGCATGCAGCAATTAAAAGACATTGCTGCAAGGCTTATGTTTACCCGATGCAGTCGTGCGCAGCACAGGGACTCTCGAAATACTCCTGTTGGATTATAACGGGCGGAGTGAGCCCAGCCCGTTTTCAAGCCGTTTGATGTTTAACCCGTGTCCGGTTGTAAGGATTGGTCTGCCTTACTCACACACCGAAGTGTGCTTTCCGGCCGCAAGAGGTACGACATGGCGGCCGCCCCGGACCCTGCACAGCAAGCTGGTATTAGGTCTGGTAAACCCTCAGACTTCCTGATCGTCGTCAAACGACCAGTATACCACAGGGGAGCACCTGACCTTTCCCAGATCCGTGGTACTTAGTGGGTTACTATTGTGGCGACCTGCACACGAGCTCGGCCTTGCCTACGTCCCAGGCCAGCAACCAGTGCCCACAGTAGCAAAAGGTTACGACACTGCGCTATTGGCCAAGCCTGAATGGGATGGAAAATAGTGGTTAGGGTCAGCAAGCGAGGTGCATTTGGCACTGCGCCAGTGTAGTATATACCTCTGTTGCAGGCATGTCTGCAATGAAACTTCAGTATACACTGCACAGGTGCAGTGCAATTTTCCACGTGTTGGAATGAACCGCTGGGTTTTTGCTGCTGAGTGGCTGGCACTACAATTTGATTGTATTGCAAGCCATTCAGCAGCCATTGCACAGTCAACATGCAGCAGCAGCAGCTATTTAACCGAACGCTTTGCTGCTGCTGCTGCTGCTAAAGTTTTTAGATGGTAGGGAGGCGTTGCGCCAAATGGGCGTTTTGCATGCGCAAACGGGGGCGTGCAAAGCGAATTTGTGGCGCAACGCCTCCCGTCAGTCAACAACACCCCCCTCATACATGAGCAAATCATTAAGAGGGGGGGTGTTGAGACAAGAGGAAGCGACCTTCGGCCGCGATGCGCGCTGCGATGGAGGAGTGATAAACAGCGGTGAGAAGAAAAAAAGGGTGGAGAAAGCAAAGGCAGAAAAGCAAGTAGTTTAATTCAATGAATGAAAAGCGCAAGAAATATGATTATGGTTGTGGAGGGATGCAGAACTGAATGGCTTCAGGCAGCACTGGTTTGACGATGGCCACAGTCATGAGATGAATTGTGTGCGCATTTGTGGATGTAAGCTGCAGGTCATGCAGGAGTAGCACATGGTCGTTCCTTCGAACGCGCGACAATGCGACATACAACTGACCGGCGCAGAAGAAATTGGATCGTACATTCACAACCAAGCCATCCAAGGTTTTTCCCTTTCCTTTGTGAACTGTAGCTGCAAACGCAAGAAGAATGGGGAACTGCCTTCGAGTCATGCGAATGTCTGCGAAAGAAAACTCGATGTCGATACGATGCAGGAGCTGTCGTTCGAGCACCTGTCTGTTCTCGTCGAATCGAGCCACCTGCATCGTAAATTGATCGACACGCGCGACTACGAACAGCTTTCCGTTCACCACAGCGGGATGCAGCACGTTCCGAATGACCATAACTGGCACACCAATCTTCAAGTCCAAGGTATGAGGCGGTACTCCAGTAGGCGCATACTGATATGCAAACTCGGGGACGATAGAACTGGCGAAGTCAGACTCTGGATTCTATCCACGATCAGGTTGTAGCGTCGTAGCTAACGGAAGAGTGAAGCGTTCACCAGGAAATAGATCTAGCACTGCCGCATTGTGTTCGTCAACCAACTGGTTTGTGGAGGCAATGAGCATTTTGCTGAGATCCACATCCTCCTTGCGTCGTGTTGTGAGCAACTTCCACAGGAATTGGTAGGCGGTTTGCATGCCACCGGTAGATCTGAGTGGTAGTGGAGCGTTGTTGGATATTGTGTTGCGTGCAATGGAACGTAACAGCGATGAAAATGCCGGATCATCCGCTTGGCGTACTTGTTCCGTGAGGTACAGCACTTGAACCGAGCACAATGTCCACAGATCACTCTTCCACGGCAATTCGTTGAGAATGTTTGTGTACACCCGTCTCACATTTCCACTTGGCTCGGCCTCCATGTACACCTGCGGCACCACTGAAAGCAGCTGGGAGTAGTCGCCCGATAGAATGATGGTCAAGCCCCCAAACGGTGGCGGGTTTTCCATTCCACTGCAGGGAAGATCTTTGAACAACGCATCCATGAGTTCGAAAACATTTCGTAAGAGCATGTACGCCTCATCCAAGACGAGCAGTTGTATTTCGCGTAGCAGTTCTGCACGTTGAGATCGGGGACTGTACTTTGACAAAGTGGCTGTAGTGCTGCTTGTGCTGTGCCTATCAGCTACACCGAGTCCAAGCAGGCTATGTAAAGTGCGGCCACCTTCGTACAACGAAGCTGCAATGCCTGTTGTATCAGTCATTTCAGAGAGCATTCCATCCGACTCAACAATATCACGAAGGAGGTTGAGCACGTATGTCTTTCCAGTTCCTGCAGATCCTTGCACAAAGAACACGTTTCCAGGAGTGCTTGTTCGCTCCTGCAGCGCCTGTCGTTGTTGCAATGCGGCAATGACAGTGTCAATGACTTGTCTTTGGCGAGGTTTTAAGTTGGCGTACCTTGACTGCAAAATTGACGAATTTCGCACCACTCGCGCGTTTAGAGTTGTTGTAGCTCGATTTGCCTCAGTCAATGCTGTATGAACCTGCTGTAAATGTTGGGAGAAGAAGCTGTGATCGCGAATCAGTCGCCCACCGTGACGGTCTGAGATCTCCACCACACGTCGATACCATTTCTTGCTTTCTTTGCTGCTCATCTCCTGTATGTATGTCGCTACATAGCGCCTCCCAGTTTTGGACGGCCATTGTTTCTGGGTCTGCGCCTTGTTGGTATAGTGTCACAACCAGACGTCGTAGCTCGGAGGGCGTGCTGTAGATCTGCACTGCTTCTTGAAATGCAATATCAAACTCGGATCCGTCCGCGAGCAGTCCGATCACAATTGCAGTTCCACGATACGTTCCATACTGCTGTCCGTTGAAAGTCCTTGCGTCTTCATAAGAGCTCGAGCCGTGATTCATGAGCGGCAAGCGCAGAGCAAAGAGCTCAATGTCCGACGGTGAAACACCTCTGATCTTTGCGAAGCACTGCTCGTCTTCCGTGCGCTCTACCACGTACATGGGCGGATCGCAGTCGCCTGTGGGCATTTGAGTGCTGTCTCCGTCGTATTCGTTAAGCACGCGGGCTGGAAGCGTTCGATACAATCGATCGTTTTCAAAGTACGAAAGGTAGTCGAGGATCGCGTATGCTTCGGACCTTGCAAAGTATCTCTCCAACGTAGACGGCGGCGATACGGAATGCGTTTGATTTGGACCTCTGAGCAGAAACGTTCGCTCTCCTTCCAAGTGAATGGCCAGTCGCTCTACATTTGGTACGATGTGAACATGTCAAAACTCGAAAATTCTCCAAGCTACGATGACGGCGCCCACCACACTCGCTCGCATGTGTGCACGAATGTCATTCTGCGCCTGCAGCTCTTGTTGCTGGTCATTGTGTTCGACTGTCTCATTAGAACCACTCACATTGAGCACTACTTCCTGAGCTTTGGGCTGCTTAAACGCGTACTTCATCAGATAAGCCACTGCGCCCCCTCCTTGCGTGCGTTCTACGTTGATATGAGAGCGGTAATTCTTGGTCAGAGTTGGGTTGTACGGCACAATCTTGAGGACATTTTGCCTTCTTCTGCAGTAGACCACGCGATTTGTGCCTTCTTCAATGTACGTCTCCGGCACAATCATCTTTCGGTCGTATCCAAACTTGCAACGCCCAGCGCGATTCCGGCCATAGGGTGAGTGGCGATGCCTGTGCATGGAACGAATAAGGGCACGCAACGCGTCTTCTTCACCTGGAAGAGGAAGTTCTGTACGGAGGAGCTCGTTGATCACATCAACGTCTTCAATCACGCCTCCTTCGAGCAACACGAGCATGTGGTGATGAGGCACATTGCGCTCTTGAAACTCGAGCTTTGATGCAAGCCCTAGGCACTTCAATCCAGAGATCTGCTCCGAGTTCTTCTCCAAGTCGTTCATGAAGTCCATTGCGTACTGGTTGTACACCCTTGCAATCAGATCAGGTCAGTCAAACGGTCGAGGGTGGTTACTCTGTGCCGTAAATGCGCTCCGATTGCTGGTATCCGTACCAAGGCGCTGGATGTCCTCTCTCCAGATTTCCATGGTGATTGTAATGAAAAGAGAAGGCGGTCCTCTCCGCGCTACGGTCGCCTGTACATCCATGTGCTTGTTCTTCCAGTACGATGCTGAGTTGACTAAGTCATCGGGCATAAATATGCGTCCCCTTTGTGCGAACTGTGATGGTGACACATGAGCTGTTTGCTGTTGTGCTTGCTGGATCTCTTGCTCTTGTACAATACGTGCCTGTTGTTCTCTCTCCAGGAAGCGTAGTCGAATTTCCTCAATGTTTGTGTGAGTGCGGAGCATCCACATCTTCATCAATGGTCCACTGTTGAGGAGGATGTTGTCCGAGTACAGACGTTGCTTTGCGTTCTGAGCCCAGGTGAGCTTTCGGAGCTTCCACTCGTTGACGCTGAGACCTGAGCTTTGCTGTGTGGCGTTCCTTGCATCCAGGAACAGGCCAATGTCAAACGGGCCGTGCTGATCCCCGTACGGGTAGAGAAGAGGGAAAGTGCCCTTCTCTGCAAGTTTGGATGCCGGTTTTAGAAGTCGGTACTGCACTTGCGCATTGTTTTGAGCCATTCTCAGTCGCCTCTGCACCAGCAGCAACAGTAGGTACTGCAGCGTGCTCTTTGGTTACGATTTATTCTACCAAGCGCGGTACCGGAGACTCCACTTGGTACAGGCCGGTCGGATCACCCAAGAGTGTTCTCATCATGGTTGGACCCCCACCAGGAACATCTTGAAGGAGAATGCCGGCAGTTGCATGAAGAGTACTGACTGTAGCACTTCGTGTGCCTTCGTATCCACGTACGACTACTCCTTGTTCCGCTGCTTGAACGCTGATATCCCCAGCGGTCTCCGCATTTTGTTTTTGTTGTTGCTGTTGCATGCTAAGCAAGAATCAGTAACGTTCGCGCATAACGTCGGGCTTCGGCTGGAGCACATCGTAGAACTTGAGTACAATATCTCTTACGTTGATGTCCTGAATGAACCCACGCATATTGGCACTAGAATAGTGAGATGGATCTAAGGAAGGCGGACCGGTACCCCACAAAAAGCTGTAGTGCGTGTTGTTCTGGTTCTGCGTGGGCAGAGCGAGAGCTGCTTTGCCCTCAAGTCTGAGAAAGGAAGGACCACCTCCCGTCACATAAGACATGTCCATGAACGCTTGCATCGTCACGAAGAGCGTATTCAAGTTGAGAAAATGGCTGTAGAAGGCTCTCAGGCTATGAAGACTACGAACCAACTCACTACTATGCCTTCTGCGGAACGTGAAGCCCCATCCTGACATTCTTTTCATACCACAGCACACGTCATTGGTCTCTTGGCCAAGCAAAACGCATCCGCAGTACTTGCAGCTATGAACTTTCAATGTCCAGTCCGCGTACGGGCAGGAGTAGAGCATTTGTGAGTGTTCGCCGCATCTTCCGCATCGCCTTTCACCCACAGTGGAAAGCGTCTCAAACTCTGGAACACTTGCACGCATGGCTGGATCATTCCAAACTTCATCAGCCGCGGTATCCCACGCATAGTTCACGCGATACAGTCCTCTATCCGGACGTCCAGCACACTGCTTGAGAGTCGTATCACGATGCTGCTGTGGGTGCTGCCACTGCTGTAGCTGCTGCCATGGCGGGTGTAAGGGAGCAGGAGTGATCTCATCTTCTTCAAATTCTATGAGAACTGGCATCTGCTGTAGTTGTTGTTCGGCTTGTGGCAGAGCAGGTTGCTGTGGTGGCTGTGAGGGGGCGGGAGTGAGCTCATCCTCTTCCACTTCCGTCAGAATGGGCATCTGGTGTTCTTCTTCAACTTGCCGCAGAGGGTGCGCATCTGTCAGCACTGTTTTGTGGGCCTCATCATCGACAGCAGGCCCAGGCATTGGTCGGAGAGATAGAGGCATAGGAGAGCAAGTTAGTCTTGATGTGGGCCTGGAACCACTTGCTACAGCGACGCACGTAGGTGCAGGAGAAATTTCGTCCTCTTCTACAGCTGGAACAATGGGTCCTTGCACGTGTGCTCCGCTCTCATTTACTGGCATGTCATCTGGAGCGGGAGGAACTGGCAGTCGTTGAGGTAGTCCAGCTCCTGGCCTTGCGCCGCCTGAGTTCACTCTGGTCCCTCCCGAATTGGCTCTGGCACCACCGGAATTGACTATAGCCCCTGTAGAACTGGCTCCAGCGCCTCCAGCGTTTGCTCGAGAACCTCTAGCATTCTGTCTGGCCCGTCCGGAATTGGCTCTGGCACCTCCAGAATCTTCTCTGCTACCTCTGGCATTGGCTGGAGCATCCCCGGTATTGGCTCGTGCACCCCCAGAATTGGCTCTGGCACTTCCAAAATTCGCTCGTGCACCTCCAGAGTTCGGGCTGGACCCACCAAAGTTTGGAAGTGGACCTCCCGCGTCATTTCTTTTTAACATAAAAAGAAGCAATTAATTCAATTTTTTTAAACAGCTAAAAAATTTGACAAGGTTCCAAAATTATCTCCAATATAACACAAAGTTGAAAGTGAACAAATGGTTGTAGTTTGTTGCTTTGCATCCACCGGGTCTAATCGCATGAGTAATTAAAAAAAAATGCTGCAAGACTTATATTTACCCAATGCAGTCACGCGCAGCACAGGGACTCTCCACACACTCCTGTTGGATTATGACGGGCGGAGTGTGCCCAGCTGGTTTTCAAGCCGTTTGATGTTTAACTAGCGTCTGGTTGTAAGGATTGGTCTGCCTTTACTCGCACACCGAAGTGTGCTTTCCGGCCCCAAGAGGTACGACACGGCAGCCGTCCCGGACCCTGCACAGCAAGCCATTATTAGGTCCGAGAAACCCTTAGACTTCCTGGATCGCCATCAAACGACCATTATACCACAGAGGAGCACCTGAACTTTCCCAGATCCGTGGTACTTAGTGGGGTACTCTTGTGGCGACCTGCACACGAGCTCGACCTTGCCTAGGTCCCAGGCCAGCAACAGTGCCCAAAGTACCAAAAGGGTACGACACAGCGCTATTGGCCAGGCCTCAATGGGATGCAAAATAGTGGTTTTGGTCAGCAAGCGAGATGCATTCGGCACTCTGCCAGTGCAGTATATATGCTCTGTGAATTGTGCTGCACTGGCGCGACGCAGAAAGGCAGCGAGGTGTCGTGCAAGCCAGCTACTGCTGAGTGGTTGGCACTGCAGTCATTTACTGCAGTGCCAGCCGCTCAGCAGCAGTGGCAGTCAACAAACAACCGCAGCCAATAAGCTTTGAGATTTGCTGCTGCTGCTGCTGGTGAGTTTTTTGAATGGCATGGAGGCATTGCGCCAAAGGCGGTTATTGGACGCCCTGAAGGAGCCGAGTGGGCGTGTTTACTGGCGCAACGCCTCCATTCAATCAACATGTACGCCCTCATACGCTTGCAAAAGTATAGAATGGAGAAATACCTGTGAATAATTTGCGTGCCTTCTTCGCGCTTTTCAACATTTCTATGAAAAAGGCTGCAAAAAGTGTTTCATCGTATTATGAGAGATAAACAATTCTGTGAAGTTGTATGACGGCCGTTCCAAACAAGCATTCTGACGTCCCAGCGTACAAGAGCTTTGACCCCTGCGAGATGCTGGAAATGGCAGAGTTTACACGAAAGAATAGAAGTGCCTTGCTTCGGCAAAAGAGGTTTAGAACTACATGAAATGCAAGAAACCACAAAAGGAAAATAAATTATGAAGACGTTATTGTGGAACAAAAAACTCAACAAATCACGGACCAAGTAAAATTTCAAAAATTTCATAACAGAAACATATATGTCATATCTTCAAATAATTTTGGGATGTAACAGTATCGTAGATACTAAAATACCTACATACAGTTTTGATAGAATTTTTTATTGTTTTTCGATATTATTCCACTTCAATGGCAAAACGTTCTTTCAAGAAACAATACCTTTTGAGTTAATGTGAATTTCTTCAATGATTAGCGATGAAAATATATCTTGCAAATTGCATGTAAGGAATATGTCGCGTTCATAGATCACTTATAAAGAGACACCTGCGTTCTGTATATGCCAATATCAAAGTGAACGTATTGTAGCATTTACAACCGTCATTGATGCCGTGTTGAACTCTGCACAGCAAAAAAAAGGAAAACGAAGTCACCAAAACACCAAGAGGTTTACTAAAGTAATTTCTAAATGTATAGAAAACTATATAAAGTACTAAAACCCTCTGAAAGTTAGTAGCAAAAATGGAATTTATGAACCAATAGAAAACCAAACAAAAGCAAACATCTATGCACAAAAACCATCGACATTTATATTGCACTCACCGCTTTTACTCGAACAATTTTGTGTCATAAAAAGATTTGTTCGATAAAGCTTAAAAACTGTCTTACAACTCTCAATAAGTAGCCCAACGATCACAGCAAGAGCATGAAACACTGTCGTATAGGAAGATAAGGTGTGCGCAAAGGTAGAAATCAAAACCGAAAACCATTTCAGACGGAATTAGGGTTTCATTGCGAGCTCTAACATTTTTCGCACTCCTATAAGACACTTATACCCCCAACCGCCGTCAAGTAGGCATTTTTTTATCTTCGTACCCTCTAACAGCTATAAAGTTTATATTTATCTCTAGTGCATATTTCAAAGCAGTTTAAAGTATTTCAAAACCAGGATAATTTCCAACAAAAAAGAGATTATACATCCAGAAACTTTTGAGGGCAAAGATTGACAAAACAGTATTAAATGGCAGTCCCGGCCCATTGAATTTATTTTTTATGTTAAATGGTGAGGTCTACCAAACGTAAGAATTTGTGCAGTCAGAAAAACATTTTACCTTTCATTATGCCTTATATTGTAATGTAACTGCTCACAAGATCTATTGCTTAGTTAGCATTGCAAAAATATACGTTTAATAATAGAAAACAACTTACATACTTTCCATTACTTCTTAAATAGACGAGCTAATATACCTAGTATCGTATAGGTTTCTCGTAGGCCTTTTGCATACATTTTCAGATCATTTTCTAAAGCATACGTTTATAGAATCATTAAAGTCCTCATTAAATGTTTTAAATTTGATTTTTCGGGTAAATTAAGTTAAATGTTTTCAAAGGATTTCATAGAGTTTTGACGGGGCTAAAAAGATAAAACAAAATTGACGATAACTCTCAAAACGGTGTAATCCGGGAGCAGAGCTAAGGTCAGGATACCCAGTGTGATCGTATACCACATCAAACATTTGAATGAAAGATAAATGGCTGCCATTCATGCTTGAACACAGAGAACAGAACAAAACCCCAAAATGTACATTCGTGTGGGCAAACGATCGAAAGTCTGCAACATTCTTATGTAGATGTACGAACTCATCATTCAAGTCATATGTCGGTTGTACAAATATATACGGAGGGAATGTTTGAAGCTGAAAGTGCGTCACGATAAGTATAAAGTTTAATCCTGGGTTCCATTTTACTGTAAGACGGTCATTGCAAAATTCAATATGAAGACCAAATTCAATCCTTTTGTTCCAATTTACACTTTCATCAACCCATTACGACAGATGATGGCGAGCCTGAACAGAAAATAAACAGTATTATGCTTCTGAACAGGCCATAAAAATAAAGATGTTAGAAATAAGGGACTTTGCATCTTCAGAAATGCAAACAGTTCTAGAACAGCTGTGTAGTTCACGAAACGTTTGGAAGTTAGTTGTAGAAATTTTGGCTTTAACTGTATTATGAAAACTTTGGTTTTGCTCAAAAACACCATTCTTTCCTTTCGTGATATACCATACCTTTGTTAAAATCGTCTAGATATGTTCCTTTTCGCGGCCTATATGCACATAGAAGCTTAGCTTAGGACAAATCTGTTTGGATTGCACATCACAGCTCACAAGTACCGAGAATAACGACGAAAAGAGAATGAAGAATAGGAAAACATCGAAACACGAATGCTTTCATCTTACTTTCGTTTTGAACGTAGTACTCTTAATTAATTTATACTCCACTATTAATAAGATAAGTAACTTTCGAAGCTTTGTAAAGTTAAAGGCATGTATAGCGCTTAACTCATGAATCAAACTAACTATCCAAAAAGGCACTTCCCCAAACTCATTCGAAGTTGGGGTATGATCCATCTCACACGAGTGAAAATATTCTTCTTTTGCCTGTTAGAGGACTATCTTCGGGACCAGGGTGGTACCAAACACGATGCATGCAACATGATTATGGACAAATTTCAAGACACAGAGCAACTAGTACAACAGCTGCACCTGCATTGCAGTGCTGCTATTGTATTTTTGAAATGGCAAAAGCTTGATGTTGAGATTTAAGCCAAGTCGTCGAGAATAACCATCACCTTTGTCTCTTCATCCTCACAACCGAATCATCATCATGGCCGGACTTTCCGAAGACTCAACTGCTATGAAGCTCCTGCTCCATAAATTTGAAAAGAATCTTATTTGTGTGGGCGACCAACCAAACGATGTCTGGCATTCAGAGGAAGGGTTTCAGAAACATAAGCTGAACAACTTTCGCGCTCATATTAACCGCATTCGCAAAAAATGGCTAAGATCTAAATGACACAATGGTAAAATTGTGATGAATACAATAGAATGATACAGTATACATACTGACAGTATTATTCTTCTAAACTAATTCTCTTTAGATCGCGGTGCAGAGGATTTAAATCAGCGAAGCACAAATTCTGTTTTTAAGCGTCTTCGCAATGCATCGGATGATTCTGATGAATACTATGATATTTCGGAGTTCAGCGTTGGGGATCAAGGACGTGAGCTTTTATTTGGGTCGAACGACTTCAAGCTGTTATACGTGATATCTGTCTGGTCTGAACCTATGAAAACAGTACATGGAGCAACAATTGCCATTCTGTTGCCTTTAAAAGCAGAACAACGCGCGGTTTCTGTTCATGTTGTGGATGA
The DNA here is from genome assembly GCA_003194525.1 of Gracilariopsis chorda. Taxonomy (NCBI): domain Eukaryota; phylum Rhodophyta; class Florideophyceae; order Gracilariales; family Gracilariaceae; genus Gracilariopsis; species Gracilariopsis chorda. The sequence continues at coordinate 271,387 of NBIV01000086.1, forward strand.
AGGAGAATATTTGGCGCTCAGCAAAGTGGGTTTCCACCAAAAAATTATGTGAAAAATGCAGAATTTTCATTCATAATTGTAGGATTTTACAACTCACTGAAACGTTTAAGAGAAAAGAGTTTGGACAGTGTGAAGTCCGTTGCCCCGAATTGCAATCCCTTTTCCCGTACAGACAAACATCGTTTATAAATTCACATTACCATGGTGGGAAATGCAACTCATATGGTGTATGTGGATCATCGACAGGCAGGCATTCAAGAATAAGCCAAAAAGAACTACAATACACCATTTCATGTATCTTGAACCTCTGACTGATATATGAATGATGTCAGTAAAAACTTGGGTCTTTAGCTTTTTTTTTGTTAATACTCAATATCTCGTAGCTGACCTTTTGAATACAGTTAGACTTCATTACATGTAACAATTAAAGCAGGTAAAAGAAATGGTTTACATTTGTGCAAGCAAGATCCTTTTGAGACCGACTTGTATATATCTGGTTTCTATTAAGTTTTAAGTACAGCATTTTTTAGGCTCTCTTCCAAAAAAAGAAGTTGGGCTGAGAACTGATTGGCTTGTATGCAATAAACTGCATTGGTTCAGCCTAGAGTATGCAGACGTCACGTTTTTCTAATTTATGGGTCAAGTTGGTATATCCTCGTACTCTAATCTTTTTCGAAGTACATATCTTTTCTGTATATAGACGGCGAAGGATATTCTATGAATTATAACAAGAACATACTACAGAAATTGCAATAAATCAATGACTACACAACCTTAATTAACCTATGTTCTAGAGTTTATTTTATTCTCATCCAAGTATATGGTCTAGATTGTAGGCTAAAATTGGAACTTCCCAATTTCGCTAGCATTATATCAGGGCATTACAAACATTAAACGACCATAACAAGAAATTAGCACAATCCCGTGTTTTCTCGCTGTAGAGCAATGTACTACTTGGGAGACCAATCACTATCAACGAAGCTAACAGCAGGCAGAGCCTAACAGGAGAGCCTAACATGCTCAGAATATTTTGAATCTAGAGCTCAGTTCTATGCTTCCAACTGAAATACGACTATTCGGCGATGCCCACAGCTCCCAAACAGATAATCTCCAATGGACGTACAACCAACATCGCTCGACAAAAACCTACGTCTCCACCGAAAACCTCGCGTGATAACTGAGAAGGTGGGTACAGCTCCAATATGGGACCAGCGCCCGCACATGGGCCTGTGCTTGC